>JANSTS010002110.1:2106-72086 GCA_026546915.1 Sylvicola fuscatus
GAGCCACAACAAATCTTATCTTAATCACGTTCAATGACCACAGCCAACAAATTCGACAGCTATCTCCTCATGTTATCTTAACTGAATATTACAAGAATATTACAAGAACCATTGACTTAAAGTCGCCTTTCTGCATCGAACATACTTCTAATTGGAGTGAGTGCCACTCAGAGACTTTTCAACTAACACATGCAACTCCTTCTTTCTTTGCTTCTTTCGTTGTTCAATTATTTTGTTTCCCAAGATAAGATAAAAAAGCTTTTATGCGTCCGAGCTGCGAACATTGTTAATTCGATTAGTATAAAGTTAGTTGCACCGAAGACGTCTTCCTGTTGAAACGGTATCAGATTTAATTTAATTTTTTTGTAGAAATAGTTTCGAGATAATTTCCGTGCATAATTAAGTTTGAAGTGTTTGAAGATGGGTCGTCCATCCAAAAATCCTTATTTTCCCGAGTCTTCCTCAGATGAAGAGACTGAGTGCATTAAAAAAAGGTAAAAATGTTGTGGCAATTTGGACACGTCGCAGCGATTTTTTGTTGTGAATTTTTTTTTTTTTGCTTTTTTTTTTACTGAAATTATTTATAATGAAAATAAAAATATATTTTAAGCCGTATAAAGAGAAAAGTTATTTAAGTGAAAGTATTAAGTAATCAGAAAAAGGTATTGGAAATAAATCTTTGAATCAGTTTTTACATACAATTTACCCTAAATTCCTTTATATCGATAAGTGTCAATGAAGTTGTTGAGTTTGTGATAAAGTTCAATAAAACGAACGGAACTTTTTATTGCATGTAAAAGATATCAATAACCAATTAGATTTATTAAATATTGAGTGTTTACACACAAAAAATGTATGTAATGATTAAAGTGATTGATGAAAAATGTTATTGGTACTCAAAAGCTTTCCATATCAGCAGGGCCGTAAACAAAGATGCAAAACTTTGGGACTCATTTCAGGATCCACCAGAAAAGTCGAATGCAGGATCAGACAGCGCCACCCAACGATTTCTGGGACTACTCAAAGTTGTTAAAGTTTTCATTTATTTACTTGTTTTTATAATGGTTCTTGCCGGGAGCGTCTTTTCGAAAGCTTCTTATATCCTAATGACCACGTTCATCAAATCTGGCAGCATGATTCGTTATTGTGATACAAATCGTAAGTGACTATTTATAACAAAAATTTATAAACGTAAAACTGGCTTTAAGCTGTAATCGAGCTTTTTATTTAATTTTATAATTGTGTAACAAAAAAATCGTAGAACCTGAAAAAGAGATATTTGCCACAATCCCAGAGGTACAAAGAATCGGATGGATTTGGGCGTTGATATTCGCATTTGCTGTACCAGAAGTTGGAACAATAATTCGAGCGGGACGAATTTGTTTCTTCCGAAACATACCATCGGCCTCGTGGAGAGCATTTTTCTTTGTAGCTACAATGGAGACGTTTCATGTACTTGGATTGGCATTATTTACCTTTTTCATCATTCCCGAATTGGATGCCGTGAAGGCTGTCATGCTGACGAATTGTTTGTGCCTGGTGCCATCTATCTTGGGTAATAAAAAATGTTTTTAAATCCACTTCAAATGCTTAAATTGCTTGTTTTACAGGACTTTTATCACGATCTTCATTAGACTCTGGCAGAATAGTTAAATGCTTTTTCGACTTACTTGCTATCAGTGCCCAACTTACTGGGCTCGTTGTGTGGCCTTTATTAAGTGGAAGAATGGAGCTTTGGTGCATCCCAGTAGCTCTGGTTCTAATCTCATTTCGTTGGGCAGAGAATTATGTTTCAAGTAGCAGCCCATTTCGTAAGTAATAAATGGTTTTATTAAAATAGAGTTTTCAAAATCAGGTACCATTCTTAAAATTGCAGCACCAATACGGAATTTGGCATTAATGCGTGAACACATCACAGAAGCCCGTTACAGCATGTATTTATTCATAGCACCCTGGAAACTTATTGTATTTATGTTTTCGGCTATTATAATAACTGGAGTTGATTTGACCGACTTTTTCACGAACATTGTGGATGGTTGGAGTACTACTGAAGTTAAGATCCAAGAGGTAAGAATACCTTTAATGCAACTAGAAACTTTTACATTTTATATCTTCTAGGTCACGCCATTGTACAGTGACATCAACTCAACCAGCATTGCTGGATATTCCAGTATAGAAAGCTCCTCACCACTTATAATCCTTTGGATTTTTTTGATTCATGTTATCGGATCCTATTTTACTTTTGTATTTGCTAAATTTGCCGCCAAAATTCACATCCAGTCGTTCAGTTCTTCGTTTCCGATCGCTTTGACAGTCCCAGTAACAGTTTCCATGATCGTGACACTCTGTGGTTTACGCGAAGGCGATGTTTGCTTCTTTTCCGATTACATTCCCAACTATTTATTCTTTCAAAGTCCACCCGTCTACTTTTTGGTGGACTACATTGTGAAAGAGAATGCCTGGGTTTGGCTGTTGTGGTTGTTTTCGCAAATTTGGATAACAATTCATTTGTGGTCGCCCAGGAACGACAGGAATGCACCGACTGAGAAACTTTTCATTTCTCCAATGTACAGCAGCTTGGTGATTGACCAAAGTGTTACTATGAATCGGCAGAGGACTGATCAGGAGGAATATGTACAAAATATTGTGAGAGACCTAATAAGATTTCAACTTTCAGTCTAATAAATGTGTTGAATCTTCCAGCACATGATTAATCCATCTCCTTATGAGGCTGATAACATTATCGACGCCCAAGCTGCCAAGCAAACTCTCAATGATATCAAGCCCTACGACAAAATTCCACAGGTGTTCATCTGTGCCACAATGTGGCACGAGAACAAGGAAGAGATGATGGAGTTCTTGAAGTCGATTCTGCGTTTAGATGAAGATCAATGTGCTCGGCGGTTGGCTATGAAATATATTCAACAGACAACTGATGATATTGACAGTGAATATTATGAGCTAGAAAGTGGGTATCTTTGAGGAAGACTTCATGAAAATCAGACAAATCAATTTCTTATTTCAGCTCACATATTTTTCGACGATGCTTTTGTCAACGACAAAGCCAGATGCGAGGACCCCGAAGCGTCTCCACTCAATGATTACGTCAAACTGTTGATAAACAATTTGGATGAAGCCGCCCGCGAAGTTTACAAGACCAGAGTACGAATTTATGCACCCACAAAAATTGTAACACCGTACGGTGGCCGTCTTGTTTGGACACTGCCAGGTCGCACCAAAATGATAGCCCATCTCAAGGACAAGAATAAAATTCGACACAAAAAACGATGGTCCCAAGTGATGTACATGTACTACTTGCTGGGATACAGAATTATGCAAATGGATGCATCGCCAGAACGAAAAATGACAATCGCCCAAAATACCTACCTGCTAGCGTTGGATGGGGATATTGACTTTCAACCGAATGCAGTTACCTTGTTGATTGGTCGCATGAAAGTAGATCCTGATTTGGGTGCTGCTTGTGGCCGAATCCATCCGGTTGGAAGTGGCCCAATGGTGTGGTATCAAGTGTTTGAGTATGCCATTGGTCATTGGCTTCAAAAAGCCACGGAGCACGTGATTGGCTGTGTACTTTGCAGTCCTGGATGTTTTTCTTTATTTCGTGGACGTGCCCTAATGGAAAATAGTGTCATGAGGAAGTATACCACCACCTCAGAACAGGCACGTCATTACGTCCAGTACGATCAGGGTGAGGATCGCTGGCTTTGTACATTGCTGTTGAAGCAGAAATTTCGTGTTGAATATTCGGCAGCTAGTGATGCCTATACTCATGCTCCTGAAGGTTTCTTCGAATTCTACAACCAGCGTCGTCGATGGGTGCCTTCGACAATGGCCAACATCTTGGATTTGCTGGGTGATGCCAAGAATATTGTTATGAAAAATAACAGCATTTCGATGCCATACATTATTTATCAGGCCATGTTGATGGTGGGTACGATCGTCGGTCCAGGTACCATTTTTCTAATGATGGTGGGAGCGCTGGTGGCCGTCTTTTCAATTGATATTTGGACGTCATTCTTGTGGAATTTTATTCCGCTAGCTACATTCATGGGAGTTTGTTATTTCTGTAAACAAAAATATCAGCTGACTACCGCCTTTATTATCAGTACAGCTTATTCCTTAGTGATGATGGCTGTAATGATTGGTATCATTATTCAGGTGATTGACGATGGTATTTTGTCGCCGTCTTCTTTATTTTTCTTCACCGTGGCACTGCAAGTTTGTGTAACCGGTAAATACTTAAATCGTTTAATACATATAACAGTTAAAATATTTTGTCTTTGACAGGCTTACTTCATCCCCAGGAGTGGAAAGCCTTGATTTACGGTGTTGTTTATTATTTGACTATTCCTTCCATGTATATGTTGCTGGTTATTTACTCCTTGTTTAATATGAATGATGTATCGTGGGGAACTCGAGAAAATCCACAACCTCACGCAGCTGCTCCAAAAAAGGTATGCCATGACAACTTCAACGTGGATGATTATGGACTTACTATAACTAATACAATTTTCAGGAAGAAAAAGCTCCGCAGGGTCGCCTTGAAAAATTATTTGGCTTCCTAAAACCACCCTCAAATAAAGAGGATGAAGGTTCATTGGACATATCGTTTGCAGGACTTTTCCGTTGTATGATGTGCACACGTCCAAAAACGGACACATCCACCGCCCACTTAATCCACATTGCTGATCAATTACGAGAGATTAGCACCAAGATGAAAGATTTAGAGCTCAGGATGACTGGTGAAGTGGTTGTGATGCGAGACGATGACGACACTTCAACTGCTGTCCAAATGGAAAGTGAAGAGTTGACGCGAGAAAGTTTAGAAGAATCTGAAAAGGCAATTGTCTACCTACCTGATTGGCTTTATGACGTCGATTTAAAGAACAGCGAAACAGAAACTTTGTCATCTAGTGAGGAACAATTCTGGAAAGACTTACTGGAAAAATATTTAAAGCCATTAGAAATATCAGAGAGGGATAAGGTAAAGTAATAATTGTGGATTTAATATGGTTTTAATAAACACAAATTTGTTTCTGTAGCAAGATGTAAAAGACAGCCTCAAGGGACTTCGTGACATTGTCGTGTTCGCCTTTGTCATGCTTAATGCTCTTTTTGTCCTCATTGTTTTTCTGCTACAACTTCAAAAGGAGTACTTGCATATTCAATGGCCTTTCAACGCAGTTTATACAATAACTTACACTCCAAGCGACCATGAATTCATTATCACTCCTGAGTATCTACAATTAGAACCGATTGGCTTGGTTTTTGTACTGTTTTTCGGCCTTATTTTGGTGGTGCAGTTTTTCGCCATGCTCGTTCATCGATTTGGTACTATCTCGCAGATATTGCCCACTGTCACTTTGGATTGGTATTGTGGCAAAGACCCCTCGGAATTGACGCCAGACGCTGAACTCAAAGGAGCCGCCCTTGATATTGCCAAAAGTTTACAGCGACCACAGCCACAATGGGATGAAGATGACTTGGAGGAGGAGCAGAAGAGTATTGGCAGACGTGATACAATTCATAGAATTTTGTATCAGCATGGCAATACCACAGATTGGAGTAATTTAGAGGCAAATTTTAAGAGAAGGTATTTAAAAGAAGGTGATTTAAACTTGGGTCGTTTCTCGATTAGTCGAAAGACGTTAACGTTGCTGGATACAAAAAGGAAGTCAGTCGTCCAGCAAAGAACGTTACGGAAATCTCAACTAGTGAATTTGAATCAAGACAAAGAAATGATGGCTTATGAATCGCTTCCCATGACTGGAGGTTATCAAACAGCAGCTTGGATTCAAGAGCAGCAGAATGTGGCTTCACCTCCGATGTACAGGCGAGATCCAAATGTATTCATAACCATTGGTAACGACAATAATGGGTATGAATGCACTGAAAATTTATTTGAACTCAATAATCGAAGTGAAGCGACTTTTGCTTAGAATTTACCTTTTACTAAAAATTATAAAAAAAAAAATGTTTTCTCAATATTTACTAAAGTTAATTTTATAATTCAATTCTTACTTTACAATTAAAAGTAACATAATGGTTTAAACAAAAATTATGCTCATTATTACTAAATAAATGAAACTTAAAGAATGTATTTTGGAAGCATGGTTGTTAACATTAGTCCTGAAATTTCGGTACTGGGGTTCCATTCCAGTTCGATTGTAGTTTTCAAAGTACCAATCCATATTTCTGCCCTTGGGCTTTTCAACTTTAGTAACAAAGCTTGTTGTCAACTCATTCGGTTCTGATTCAGTGCTGGATCGTTTCGATGTCGTCTCAGCATCCTCATTCGATTGGGGCGAAGGAACTTTTTTAATTGTTGATCGTCCGTGTGCTGGTCGGAAGATACCTTGCTGAGCACCAGGAGCAACCAACGCCATTAGCTGTGATTGATTTTTGTTGCTGTAACTATTTTCACTTCCCCACGATGTTACAGTGGGAAGAGTACTTGTGGATGGAGCTGCCAAAGTCTGTGCCGTGCTCATGATCGGTGCTTTTGTCGTAAAAATGTCTCGATCAAACGGTCTACTGTCACTAACCTCAATACTTTGACTACTATCATAGGAGTGATCACGAATTGTAGCCTGAGTTACATATTCTCGTGAGGTTGACGACGTTTTTCTGACTTCCAACGATTCAGTTGTCGGTGGTATTTCTGTAGTACGTCTAACTTGCACCCTTTCACTGGACTCACTAGAGATTTGCTTTCGGCCAACTTCCAACGACGATTCCAATTGACTGGTAGTTTCATCTGTAGTTGGCCGGCTCTTAGTAAATCTAACAGTAGGCTCTGTTATCAACGGAACAACCTCTTGAAACTCATTTGACCAAGTTCCCGCCACATTTTCCGCCGATGTCGCCTGTTGTTCTTGTGTGTCATTCTCTGTGGGCGGTTTGTATGTAATTAAATATGGGTTGTCAATTGGCTTAAAGCCACCGACGCCAGGCAACATTGGCGCAAATCCAGTATGAGCAGTTGATGTCTGAAAGAATGAATCCGATGTAGCAAATCGGTCCACATCGGTTGCATTGAGCCGTCCTGCTCCCAGATACTTGGAATTCCTTTGATTGTTTCGAAATTGGTTGTTCTCCTCAGCATATGGATTCAATAGCTTTCCGTTTGCGTCAAGAACTCGTTTTCCGTCGTTTCTTCCATTATTCCAGAAGCTCATCAAATTCGAGATAGGCACACCAAAGAATGTAAATCTATTGCCATTTTGATGCTGATTTGGATGTGGAAGATTATTAGCATTCAGCAAAGTTCTATTGAAACCAGGTGGCAATTGCGGTGGAGGCAGAAGTGGGCGTGTATCAGAGTAGGAGTATTCACTGCTGAGACCGTTACCTGGATGGGTTTTGACAAAGTTGTCGGGATATTCGCTTTCACAACCATCATCTTGTAGACGTGATTGAACGAATAAGTCGCCATGCTCATTTGTCATCGGCAGTTGGTTTAGGTTCCGTTCAATTTCACAGTCACTTCGTTCCATTCGTAATTCAGATAAACGACTGCCATCACGGCAACGCGGTGTGTGAGATGCGAAGCCGGTCTCTTGAATCCAGGCCATCAGCCAAATCATTTCGCAGGAGCAATTTAGTGGATTCCCTGAAATTAGAAAATTTATTAATCAATTTTATGAACAAGACAGCGTGAATTTGTCTTACCATCAAAGTCTAGAATGGCTATATTTTCACGAAGACTTTTAAATGTTCGTTCTGGCAGTCGTATCATTCGATTGTTTTTCATAGAAAGGACTCGGAGACGCGGCATTGTGTTGAAGGGTTCACCCTTTAGGCAATAAAAATGTAATATATTAACGAATATTGATCAAATAATATTAAAATCACTTACTTCCACTCTGCATATTTCATTGTTATCCAGTTTAAGTTCAACCAAAAACTCCAGACTCCTTAATGGTACTCCATTCATGCGTTTAATATGATTGTTAGACATGTCAAGTACTTCTAAATTTTTTGATTCCCTCAAATCTACATCCTCCATATTTCGGATACTGTTCGTCGAAAGATTCAAGTAAACAATCGAAGGAGCTCGATAGAAACTTTCCGGTCCAATGAATCTTATATTATTCTGTTGCAAATGAACGGCCTGCAAACTGGGTAAGTTGTCAAAAATTCTGCCGTTGAACTCGACTATCTGATTCTCAGCCAAAACCACTTCTTGCAGAACCGGCAAATTTTCAAACGAACCTACTTCCAGCATACCCAATTCATTTGTTGATAGGTCCAGGTACGAGAGTTTGCTCAAGTTTCTGAATGTGCCCTTTTGCAGAACTGGCAATTTATTGCTGGATGCACGAAGCTCCTCCAGCTGAGGCCAAGACGCCACCACTTCCGGTGATAAATGACGCAAAGCATTGTAACTCATATCGATGGTGCGCAAACCACCCAAACGGCCCAATCCTCGGGGCACTTCTCTCAAATTGTTATTTGACAAATCGATAAAATGAAGAGACCGTGAATTTCGGAATGCATTCTCAGCAATGTCGCCGATGTTATTCATTGACATGTCTAAGTATTCCAATTGTTGAGCATTGTGAAAAAGGTCACCATTGAGGGCCTCTAACCTGTTACCTTGTACGTTTAGTATTCTGATGTTTCTTAACATGTTGAAACTTTTTTCGTGGAAATTCTTTATTCCATTTTCTTGCAAATCCATTATCTCTATCTTTTCTAAACCATTCAAACTGTCTTTCCCCACAGCTTGGAGCTTATTCTTTGCTAAACTCAAAAATCGCAGCTGCGGCAGTCGCTTAAAAACATTATCCGGTAGATGCTTAACAAGATTTTCACTCATATCTAACATTCTTAAGTTTGGCAAGTCAAGGACCACATTCGAAGTGGCTGGTAACGATGAAATTTTATTTCTTCGTACATTGACACGCTCAACAATTCGTGGTAATCCCTGTATGAAGTCCTGCAAGTTATTGAAGCTTGCATCAATTTCAAAAAGTCTGTCAGAACTTCTAAAAGTAGATGGATGGATGTTGTTGATTTCATTGAATGAAATGTTGATAGTTTCCATGAAGGGAGTATTGACGAAGGTCGAGGGATCAATAAGTACTAGCTCATTAGCGCTGATGTCAATACTTCGAAGTTGCGGCAATCCAATCATCATTTCGCCGTCCAATCTAACAAAGTTGTTATAAGACAAATCTAATCCTTTTAGAGCTGGCAAATTCCAAATTGGGAAAAATATTGAATTTGATAAGCTGTTGTTTCGTAAACGCAATTCCCTCAGACCAGGCATTGCCATAAATGCATCTTTTTCTATTAGTCTGATATTGTTGTCATTCAAATAGAGTTGCTCCAAATTGCCATGTCCACGGAGCGACCCAAACCGGATTTCCTCTAGTCGATTATGACTCACATCTAAATGTTTCAACATTGGCAATGCATCCAACAGTGAACGCACTGCTTCAATCCTATATAAATCGTTGTGCTGCATATGCAGAATTTCCACTCCACTTCCAGAAGACTGCAAAAACGACTCCGGATGAATGTGTTTCAGTTGGTTATTTTCGAGATGAATTTTTATCAAATTTGGTGTTCTATGAAATGCACCGTGCTGAATTTCAGTTATAGCATTGTCATTTAAGTAAAGCTCCTGCAAAGATTGAAGGTCAACAAAACTGGCCTCCTCTAAGATGGTAATATGATTGCGGTCCAATTTAAGAACACGCAGCGCTATCAAATCTTTAATAGCTCTACCAATCATTCCGGTGTTGGTGAATCGGTTGCCACTTAAAATCAGCGTATGCAAACTGGGCAGTCCAGCCATTGCTCGATTATGCATCCACAAAAGGCCATTGTCAGCCAAATTGATGATCTGCAATTTTGGCAAATCAATGAATGTCCCGGCTTCCAAACGATTGAACTGTGAACTCCCGCTGATCTGTATTGTCTCTACGCTACGCAAATTCTTAAAGTTAAACGGTGGCATTGTTGCCAACGAGGAGCTATTTATGTTGATGTATCGCAGTGCCGGTAAATTCGACATCTCCGGTACATGCTTCAAATTCTCACTCTGTATTGTGACCGCTTCGAGACGCTTCAAACCATTCAAACTGTCCAGCGGAACGCTGCGCAGAAGATGTTCCGCTATGAATATCTCCACAATTCTGTCGTCGAGATCGTTCAGCCAGCCGGCTGACAGACGTTCCAGTGAGTTGTCGCGCAACATAAGTCGCATTATTTTCAGCGAGGAGAAAAATCGGCCCGGAAGGGCAGGCAATTGATTGTTTTCCAGGATGAGCTCATCAATTGTTCCATTCATGTATTTCGTCAGCACTTTTGTGGTGGCAATTATGCGCGCCAAAATGCTGTGCGAACACCAAACTTGAACCTCATC
Source organism: Sylvicola fuscatus (assembly GCA_026546915.1). Taxonomy (NCBI): domain Eukaryota; kingdom Metazoa; phylum Arthropoda; class Insecta; order Diptera; family Anisopodidae; genus Sylvicola; species Sylvicola fuscatus. The sequence continues at coordinate 12,503 of JANSTS010002110.1, forward strand.
GTTGCGCTGTGAGCACTTGCACGGGGATATCGTCTCAGCGTGTGGACATCCCTCTGACCATTGGCCGGACACCGCACTTAATGTGCAATATGCAAAGAGGATGATGAAGATTATGCGTCTATTTGTCATTTTGCTGCGGAACTCATGTCTTGGTGCAACGGACTTGATTCTTCAGATCTTCTCAAACAGCTATATTTAACTGTTCAACAATGAGTACTGCTTACTTGAAATAGTTACGTGACGCAGGTGCATATGTAAGATGGAGTTGACATGCAGAGTCTTACTTAACTGGATGGTTAAAAACAAGCGGTACCGTGCGTTAGTTCCGCTTGACAATTTGGCTGCTATATAACATTTAAATTGTTTAAACAGTTTTTACCTTGTGCCAAAGATAAACTGTTTGTTCTTATTGCGCGGATATTAACTCACTCAATAGACACAAGACTGGAGCGTAAAAAGTCACGTAACAACGGATCGCCTTGCGGGTGGGATGCATGAGTGGTGTTTGGGACGGGCATGTGGAATTGGGGAAACACTTTTTTGATGGGGATTTGTTACTGCAAACCTTCCAAAACAGAAGCGAGAATGAAAAGTGAAAACGAATTGGAAATGAGACGGAATCACGAAGGCGTGACTGATGTGCGCGCAATACTGGGCCTCACTTATGAAGATCTTGAGCAATTGATGTAACTCATTAAAACAATGAATTTTCTACTTTATTCTAAGAATATTTCTTTCTTTTTTTCCACTAAAAATGTCACTCGTATCCAAAATTTATAATTATATCACAAACATTAATTTTTATCCACGTGCAATTTCACTGTAATCCAATTTGTTAAATATCCTTTGTATCCTTTGAGCTCACTATAACGTTACATAATTTATTGATTAAATTTCGCCATATTTTGGTAATTTAAATCAAGTAAAACGTTGTTAAAACTTTCTATTTTTTTTTATTTGAAAATTTTCCGAATGGAGTCCACAAAATCTGAACTGAACTGAGAAGTCTTCGACGGTAAACTGACTTCAGCTACACATCGTAGGTGGTTATTTCACCTGTCTTGTGCCTTATTGTTCGACTTGTTACAATTGAAGGAACACAGAAAAGATCGTGTGTGCAAAAGAGAATGGAGAGAAGAGTAAACGCGGAAATCGCGATGAATACACTTTGGAGTATGTTGTTGAGGTTTTGTATTTACCCCTTCTATTGCCATTTTTTTGTCGTTTTTATACATTTCAATTTACAGACCTTACGAGGGTTTCTTTCATTATTTACGATATTTATTAAATCTCAATTTATCCTATTTAGTCCTAGAGATTGGTAGGGATTGATTCATTTTGGATAGTGACAAGTGTAAGCTCTGTAAAAGTTATAAACATAAATATTCTCTGACATTTTATACTTTTTCCAATCAATAAAAACTTCTTATTACATTGTGTATTACCCCCGTAAATAATTTGCAAAAAAATATTCTTATATTAAGCATCAACCCACATAAAGAGATGTATTTACTATTTACGTTATGAGCGTTATGCAAGAACTATTTTTCATATGTTTCTGTCTTAAGAAATGCATTACAGAACCAGAATAGAAGAAATAACAAACTTAAATAAATTAAAGATGTTCCGACTGGCGTGCATTTTAACCTACATGCGAATTTTTCTTCCCTATATATAAGCAACCTAATTTATCTTTAAGTGTGCACCAGCAAATGGATACATTGACATCCTTGATCATAAGGCATGAATTCAGGATGTCATATGCATGTGTATAATGCCCTTTGTCATTTTCAAATAAAAAAATGTTAATTGAAATGAAAAGCTCATTGTTGTACAAATACTTGGAATTAGTAAAGTAATTGCATTTTTTTTTTTTTTGAAAATTCGCCAGTTTGTTAAAACAACATTAAGCTCTGGAATTGTCGGCAATTACACCACGCTCGTGCCATTGTTTTCATTGCGTTACATACCGAAGCTGAGCGATGGCGTGGTGCGCCGTTCACATATGAATATGCTGAGCACTTAGGATGCAAAAAACCGTATCGAAATTAGATTGTTGGTAGGCTTTTGTTTTGCATGCGATGGCAAAAGACATTCGAAATACACAAAAGTGAACGTTTGGGGAAGGCAAGTAGTTGAATGAGGATGAGTAATTTGCATTGAAACTTCAACAAATGTGATGTTTAGCAATGAAGTTCATGTGTTCTGGTAGATGGCAGCCGATTAGCGGAAGGGGGTGGCACAACGCGGCGGAAAACCGTTTTTGTTCGTTGTTGAATGGTTGAAGAATTTTGAAATTGGAAGGGACTGACTGTTTTGATCTTGACACTTCAATTACAACAATTGCATTTTAATGGTAACATCTTGATTTTTAAAGACAGACATTTGAAGGTTTGATGTTGTCACTCGATTTGAGTTATAGTTGAAAACTGAGAATGCATAAATGGCATTAAATGCATGAACACTTTCCTTTTTATAACCTTGATGAGATTTCATTGTAACCATTTTTTAAGAAACTAATAAGTGTAAACCAGCCTTTTAGTGGGATTTCTGCTGGTTTGGAATTTAATACAACAAGTTATTTGTGTGTAAGAAAATTCTTTGATATTATTTCTTGCAATAAAATTTAGAGAATGACAACATTTTAGGTAAGAATGTAATGAAAACTTCCAATGTGAAATTTAAGTGTTTGAAAAGGTTACATTCATCATTCAGTATACAATAAAGGTACAACTTATAGTGAGTTTCCAATTAACATTTACTAATTAACAAATATTTTAATTACAAAATATTATTTAATAACATTCTCATTGAATAGAAGTAAAATTAATACCCATAGAAACATTGAAAAGTCGCAATAATTAAGTTGTACGCGCGTGTCTTACAAACCATAAAAATGGTATTCATAAATATTTATAAATAAAAACATAAATTTTTAGAAACCCGAACAGTCTACAGTCAGCTATGGGTGACCTCAAGTGTCAAACGAACACGAAAGTATTCATTTTCCACACTAGACAAGCACGGGGTAAGCGTTACGCACTCAAAAGGAAATGGTACAGAAAAGAAAAGCGATTGACCCATCAGCGGCCACCAAACACGCCACACGAAACTGTAAGTGAGATATGTTAACAAACGTTGCAAAAGTCTGCTTCCTTAATTACCATTGGTATAATTCAATGAAAATTTAAAAAGCCATTTAAAATCAGACCATTTTGAAATGAAAAGTCTGCAATTGAAACAACAACAAAAGAGAAATTGTTACGAGTAATTTAATTAAGCCGGCAGCACTGACAAAAGAAGCAACATTGTGAGGTGTTTCACTTTCAGCACCAACGCACTGACCACCAAAGCGGCGGCGTGGCGCGGTGCGACGCGTCGCGGCGTCGTGCATCCCGACGCTATATATAAAAGCGGCTGATTGTTGTTATTTCTGTAGAAATTTGCACGCGACCAAACGGATTCGTCCGTTCCGACATGAAGATAATTGTTAAGTCGCTTGGCTTGCGGCTATCGGCTGAGTCGCTAAATTGTGCGGTGGCCGACCGTGGTGAGGCGGCCGGTGGCCAGTCATGTGGAAATTATTGTGGTTTGGCTGAATCGAAAGACAGCTCGCCCAGATGAGCACACACATGTTATGTTACGTACGACGTGTTACGTCGTGCGTTGTCATTGAAGATTCAAATTACTGGCATTATGCATTGTAATGTGGTGTTGACACTGTCGGAGCTTCGAGATGGCGAGCAAGCTTTCATGGAAGGCGTCAGGCGTGAGCGAGTTTTTAGTGGAAGCTTCCATTATATTTATTTCACCAAAAGGAAGTGAAAAAAGCTCAAGCCAATGTTTTTCAGTTTAATTTTCTTGTTTGTTGTTTGATCCTTATTCTTGACATATTCACGTTACGCCTTTTCATTTGTTGTTTTTCACTTCATAATTTTGATGTTAAGACAAGCTTAAGACATTTTCTAAACCAATTACCACCAAACATTTAAAGAGTAGTTTCTATAAGTAGATCAGGAATTTTTTGGCTAACTGATTTTTACAATACTCCCAAAATAGCCCACTTGACAACAAATGATTAAACCGTCGACTCGTGTGTGCCAACTGACGCATGTCATACACACCAGAAATTGCCGAGCCACATACTTGACACTCATCGTACTGAGCAATTCGTCAGTACTGCGACATTATGTAAAATTAACAAATTACCAACTTCGCTGCATCTCAGAACTTCATCTCAAGATTCAAGAAGCCATACGCCAACAAAATAAACAAAATGCTCATCTCAATCGAGGAAACTCAAATTCATGACGCAGTCGAGTGCGTCGACGTTCAATTAAACGGACGCTGCCGGCAGCTTCCAATAAAACATATAAGCGACGTCATGCTTTATGCGAAAGAACGCGACTTCGGCACAAAAGGGGTGTGTTTTTCTATAATTAAAATGAAACAAATTGGGCGACGGAGGGAACTTCAGGCGAACGGAGCTCACGCATAGTTAATGAGCAATTCATGCGGCAACGATGTGTGCGTCGTTAATTATGGAAGAATTCTTCAATTTTTTTTTTTTTTTGCACGCCATCGGATTGGAGTGGAGGGAGCCATAAAACACTGACGTGTCTTTACTTTTTGTTGGAAGGATAAAAATGCTATATTTACGAATTCCTGAAGCAACGATTTTTTTTATTTTGAAGATTTGCTGGCATGGTTCCATTTTAACTGGCATAGTCAAAAGACGAATGATGCTGCACCGATTTCCATCATCCGCAAGTTCGCCAATGCGAATCTTTGTTATGGATCGAACTTACCAAAGAATAACTCACACAACTCGACAGGTATGCTATTAGAATCCGTGCTGGAGATTGAATTCTCTTCTTCATGAAAATTAAATATTAAACTCAATAAATAACTCATGGGCTTCAACTGTGACAGCGTTCATGACAATACATTACATGACCGGCAATTCCTCAATCTATCTCTTGATGGAACCTAATTGAACTCAACTCAGTACAATACACAGCCAACAATTCGCCAGTTGTCGGTCTCAGCTCCAACTTACCCAGCAGACAGACCGTCTTAATTAAAGTCATTACATACTGGGCAGCAATTGAAGCAGATTTTGGCCGATGGCTACAGGGAGTCAAATAAATGCCACAGTTTTAATGTTCCCCGAAAACGTGATGCTATAATTTATCTTGCCACCGTCCACATCCAGTGGGCGATGGATTACATTTAGAACGCGACTACTCTGAAGCAATTCCCCATATGTGACTATGTCACAGATGTGTGTAGGTTATATTTGGCAGACATGCGAGCGATGCTGTGCGTGCCATTTCGCTTTGTGCTCGGAAAGCGTGCGCGATGTCGTCTGATGCTGATGAACACCCTGCCATTTCCCTTTTCATTTGATTTTCGCGCGAGGAAAATTGAACTAAATTTGAATGAAGGCCAAGCAGTGTAAAGCCACAATACAATCGGATGTTGGAAGATGCGAGATTTTTTCGGTCGCCTGCGAACATTTTTCAGCAAACTCATTTAGTACAAATTTAACAAATGGTTGGGGCGGTGTCGTCGCACTAACTTTTCCGCGAGCTCGTGCACTGTCTTTTTAGTTTAAGAATCACGCGTCAACCTTGGTGTCGTTTAAGTAAATATTTTCTGTGTAATTAAACCTTAATTAACATGTTACAACGAGTGGGTCAGCAATTTTTGGCACATTCCCTAAAGTCTGGAATTCGTGCATCCTTAATTCACACGACATCCACGGTGCAGGACAGTGCAAGACCTCCAAAAATTTTAATTACTGGTGCGTGTATCTTTTATGTTGTAGAGCTGAATTGGAAGCGTCTAATTTTGTGTCTCAATCAACAGGTGGCCACGGTCAGTTGGGCATAGAATGTGCCAAATTGCTGCGCTCACAGTATGGCACTGAGAGTGTCATCCTGTCGGACATAATAAAGCCGAGTGACGCCGTTATGGAATCGGGACCGTACATTTTCGCGGACATCCTCGACTTCAAGGGTCTGCAGAAGATCGTTGTGAACCACAAAGTGGACTGGTTGATCCACTTTTCAGCGTTGCTCAGTGCCATCGGTGAGCAAAACGTGCCACTGGCTGTTCGCGTCAATATTGAGGGTGTCCACAATGTGATTGAGCTGGCCAAACAGTACAAATTGCGACTCTTTGTGCCCAGTACAATTGGAGCTTTTGGACCGGAAAGTCCACGCAATCCTACGCCCAATGATACAGTTGAGTTATTCTATTTTTGACACGCGATTTTCTTAATTCTAATTAAGTGCACAAATTTTCCTTTATGAAAATTGTACAGATTCAACGACCCAAGACAATTTACGGAGTGTCAAAGGTGCACGCCGAACTCATCGGCGAGTATTACTACCACAAATTCGGTCTTGACTTCCGCTGCCTTCGATTCCCAGGCGTCATCTCCAGTGATCCACCAGGCGGTGGCACCACCGATTATGCTGTTGCCATTTTCCATGAAGTATTGAGGACCGGCAAATATGAGTGCTATCTCCGTCCGGACACTCGAATGCCAATGATGCACATTAAAGATTGTTTACGGTCGTTGCATGAGTTCATGACGGCGCCTAAAGAAAGCCTGAAAAAGCGTGTCTACAATGTGACGGCTATGTCATTCACACCCGAGGAGCTCGTTGCTGAGTTCAGTAAACACGTTCCCGAGATTAAGGTTACATACAAACCTGATAGCAGACAAATAATTGGTAATTCTAAGTGTTTGGTTCAATTACACTTCTCTTTTCTTGTTGAAGATCGCGATTGATAAAATTTGTGTTTTTTTGTGGTATCTAGCTGACTCGTGGCCAGAAGTGTTTGACGATTCTGAGGCTCGTCGCGATTGGAAGTGGCAAAACCAGTATGATCTCTCCAAATTGGTCGAGTTCATGATTAAGGATGTCAAAGAATATTACGCTAAAGATGCTCTCCCGGAGATCAAAAAGAAAGCAACTGGATTTTAGTTTAAGAGTCAACAGTCATTTTGGCATTTACTACATTTTAATGTATACGACTTGGTATTATATTTTAGGATTTGAATATATTGACACTTTTGCGTAATTGTGGAGTTATTTAGCTTTTTTGCATCTTTAAATCTTAAAAAGAATCTACAATACATACAAACAAATTATCATCTGTTAAAATCTATCACCGAAATCCTAGATCCCAGAACCAATGAACTAATATAGAACAAGAATGAGCTGAATTATCAATATAGAAGATTATAATCAACCAATTATTAAAAAAACTGTCTTGATAAGAAACTTAATTGAAATCGACAAAATTCCTTACAAGGCCTTTACTTGTGAAAATTCGTTCTACAAGTAAACGCCTGCATGCATACATTGAACTAACTTAAAGTTTTCCCCAACTATCGTTACTGTTGCTATCGTTACGCCTCTAATACATTTTGCCGCAATTCATAGTTTCGATGAAAAAAAAATGTCGAATAGGTTCGATAAACGTCGCGTTTCCTTGCGTTTTGATGTTGATTTCCAAGAAATATTCCAAACATTAATGCCAGATGGAATAAATAATACAGATGGCGAATCCCTTCAATTATCATCCATTGACGAGGAAGAGCAAGTGTTAGAGGACAACCCAGTTATACCAGACCCACCTGAACCAAGTCCAGAGCCGCCAGTAACACCTGAGTGTGATGATGATGAAGAGTTTTTGTTGCAACTAAATGAACTATTTAATAAAGGTGAAGTTGTTTTGCAAAAAATGCGCGAAGAAAAGGAATCTGGTGTGGTAAAGATCTTTTAAAACTTGAAACCATTTTCAAAACTTTTAAATATTTAAAGAAAAAACGTTTCTACTAATTAAAGGAGCGCGAGAAAGTGCGAGCACAAAAAAGTGGCAAACCTCCAAAAGAACCTCCACCACCTCCTCGTGCTGATCCACTGGAAGATACAATCGCCTGGGACGTTATGACAGCTGAAGGCCTTCCATCTAGAGAATTCAAAATAAGCGGTCCCGGCTACAACGTTGTGCAGGATCCTAATGCAAAATGGATGCTTCGGAAAGAATTGCCATGGCACGAGCAAGAGGCGATTCGTGAAAAATGCTATAAATGGATGTCCAAAAGCATAACACCGGATAATAAAAAATAACTGTTTTATTTTAAAACGATTTTTATTTTTATTTTTTTATAGAAAAATACTCGATTTGAAAATAGAAATGTTTAGTGCATTTGATTGTAAGTGAGTGTGAAGTTATTAATTCTTACAATACATAATAAAGGGACGATGAACTTACTAGCTAATAGAGGATTCGTTTTCTTCACAAAAATAATACATTAATGGTTGAGCTTTTTAAGTAAATAAAAAAATTAAAATTTGAATTGAATTATTCAATCTCTGTGGTAACAAGTTTCTCATTATCATCTAATATTTTGGTGAGTACCTTGATAATGTTGTCGGGCAAGTGGTCGAGCAACATTCGTGGCATCACGACCAGATTTGTAAAATCTTCAGATGTTGCCCACCGCATTTCGTATGTTGGGCTTGTGTTTTTAGATTTTCTGTAAATAAAATGTTTGGTTACTAAGAGATCTAAAAGATGCAACTTTAAAAAAAACTCCTTACTTCTCCAATTCAGTTCTTTTTCTCCTCACAATGTGTAAGATTCGTCCTCCAGTAAAAAGTCGTGTCTTTGCGAAGCGACGCACTCGCACATCTCGTGTCAACAGTGCAGACTCCTCAATGGACGCGGCTACAGTAGCCACCGGTCGATCATCATCCAGCAATGGATCTGGCTCGGTTCGTCCATTCTCAATGTCGGTAACATCCTTCCATGTTTTCTCTAGATCCCTCGAAGGAACACCCAAAAACGCATATCCAACACCATTCAGCATAATTCTATACTTGGGCAATTTGCATGCACGTATCGTCTCAATGACGCTGGTCCTAAGATTCTCTGTCGACTCAACACTCAATCGCATCACAAAATCATCCCCCACCCCAATTGTAAATGCATATGACTCAGTACATCGAGCCGCATCTCGACTCAAGAGACCAGCTGGTGTCGCGAATGCGTACACCTTCAAGTCGGAGTACTTTTCACGCAACTTGGCGCCCAACAAAATAGCGACTCCAGCGCCCAAACTGTGGCCCGTCAGCACAAGCGAATAGTCCGAGAAACTGTTGAACGAACGCTCCAGTATATTGGTCTCCCTCAGCTGATTTAACAGCAGATCTGTACAGGTGATCATTCCCTTATGGGCTGCGGCATCGGGTGGCATACCGGGAGCTTCAAAATGCTCAGCATTTGCCGTCAAATCTGTGAAAATGTCGCGCAGTGATAAACTGCCACGTATTGATATTACGATGCTCTTCGTCTTGTGGTCGGCCAGTACACAGAACGGAAGTTCACACACGTGATTGATAAACGAGACATAGAGAATGTCGTCGCTGCGCACGTGCGATAAGTTCTTGATGCCCGCCACATGGCACAGACAGCAATTGTCGTCCAAGACGGTGTGATGTTTGGCACGAAAGCAGGCACAGCACGTCAGACGTTTGATGAGACGAAATGGGCCGGTGCAACAGTGCATGTAGCAGACCATTGGCCAGCCGTAGGAAGCCATCGCAAATCCAATGAAGTGTTGGGCATTCTTGAGATTCATCCATTGCGGTGAGGTGGCAAAAATTCGTCCAACGTCCGTCGTATACCTTGGACCTAATTGATTTTGTGTAACGATTCAGTGAAATTTTACATTGCACAATATACCATCATTGTTAAGCATCCGGATGCGACGCATCTCTCGGGTTTCACGCTTCTGGCGAACACGCAGCAAGATGCATCCGGCCATGATGTCCGATGGCACGAGATCAGTGCCCCGGAACAGTGCACTTAGGAGACCGGCCACCTGGGCGAACGCCTCCTGTCCATATTCATCGCGCTTCAGGCAGCAGAATATCCAGCGGAATCGTCTCATCCATAGATTGGAGAGCTTTTTTGGGGCGGATTGAACGATTATAAATTTATTTGCATTAAATAAGTATTAAAATTATCTCTGTTTACTAACCTTGCGATGTAGTGTTGATTCTGTAGGTCCATTATCGTTGTTGTCTCGTCCTGCTTTGTATTTTATAGACCCTAACGGATCGAAAACGATAGCTAGACCAAAAAGGATCAAGGCAAACAGAACCCAATTAAACAAAACGATTGCCTCAATGGCTAATTTAGTAAAACGCTCCTCTTTCGGGCATGCGATTTGATCTGAAAATGCCCATAAGGTTCCAAGGATGTTCAACCCTACTTCTGGCAATATCAGCAGGATTCTAAATTCAAACAGAAATTAGTAAATATTGCATGATAGACATATTAAACTTACTTGACCACCAATATCGGAGCCACCAGTTTCCTGGCACTAGTATCAGCTATCGCCCCCTGCGCACTTCGATTCACCAGTACTACCAATAGCACCAGATTGATCCCAATCAGACATAGTGTAGCGCCAATGTAGACCTGTATCGATATCCCACCAGCGTCGCATTCTGCTGCCAGATGCCAGTACTTGCTGCAGACGCACGATATAACGGCCAACCTACCAGATTAAATATTCTCGCTTGATTAGACGTCTTGCTAGTGAAATAGTTGCAAAGTTTTCTTACCACACAAGACGAAAGCAGATCTCAAAGAGGCATGGAAAAACGAGATCGTCCGACGCAGCTAGCCACTTACGACCGAACAATCTGAGCGCTGGCATAGCCTGCAAAATACAATGAAAACCTATAAAAATTGATAAGAATTTACTTGTCAGCACAACCTCACTACACAACTTAAAGATCTTGCCGACACGCCAATGTTCTGCGTGTCATTTTAAGTATCAATCGCGTCGCGGTGAGGTGTTACATAATCATATAGCGACGCAGTAATTAGTATTTGCCATGAAAATCCGCAGTGTTTCAATTACTGAATCTCGCGAAACACGTGCTTACCGCATTAAATTACTATGCGCCGCGGTTTTTTATACAGTCTGGACAGTGTTTGGTTTCAAGGATCTTTTATTTCTTCGTAATTTGAGTATATTGAGATTTTAAGGTGCATGTCTACAGGGAAATGGAGTGGAATTGAAATATTAGATTGGTGTTTGTTGAAGTTTTCTTGTTGCAATTTAATATTTATTACATTGAATTAACATACTTAAACTGAATTCATTGCATGGGTTTATTTTTTCCCTATAGAGTTTCAATACAATACAGTTGCAATATATTTCTTTTTAATCAATTTTATTGTAAATATAGAAATTAGTTGTAAAAAAAGTGATTGGAGATGTATTTTATGTTATTATGGATTAATATGAGCAAGGAATAAAATTGAAGAAACGAAGTCTTAAATCGGACGGTTAAACTAAAAAAAAATTAATTTTTGGACAATTAAGTAAATTTTTAATTTATAAAAAACATTCATAATTGTATAATTTTATATTTTGTGTTTCTTGCGCCATAATTAAGGCTTTACTGGTCTTGACGTTCAATGATGCAATGTAGCAATAAACAACTGAAACATGCTTCTGCCAGCGGTGTAATTATGAATTTTATGATTTCACAGTAACAATTACTGTGACAATGAAATTTTACGAAACTCTCTGTACTTTGCGTAAAACATTAATGTCCATTGTCCACGCTTCTGCACACATATCAGCGCTTTGCCTTATGACACTTTTGCGCGAGCACAAAAAAAATAAAATGGCTCATCTAGATAAAATAATTGTTCAAAAATAATTAATGCAAAGAACTTTCATAAAGTAATAACAAAGATATTGATCCCAAAGGAAAATAACCGATGAACCTGTTTTTGTTTTTGTTAAACGCGATTCATTCACTTTTTTTTTCAAACCGACGCAAGACAACAACTTTAAGATAACCGTGACTTTCCAATTAAGTGAATAAAAGAGTCAAAGTATAACCTGAATTTTCAATAGCTAACTGATATGTATCGATGAACGGCCAGATCATTATTATTGTTTGGCTGAGTGAAATTATTTGCAAATATAAATAAGCTTTTGAATGCAGAAACAATGCAAAACGAAACAAAAAATTCGCAATTCTCTAGATAATATCATGAAAACCGCCCATGCAAGTAAAATGACGGTATTTATGATGTGCAAAAAGAATAAAATCAATATTCAACAAGGTCTAATAATTTTCACAAGATGAGTAATAATTAAAAAGTTGTCGTACTTTATATAAGTGCAATATAAATGATAATTTATTGAATGTATGATGTAAAATAATTAGCATGTGCACGATCGACGTTGACCCCATGGCACATATATCAAATAAGTGCGCATTTATACCACCCCGTGTGACCTTGACCAAACCGCACATGATCATGGCATTAATTATTTCTGAGAAAAATTGCAATATTTTAATTATACATATGACGTTTTGTACCTGTCTCGGCTATAGCGAAACCACACCGAGTTACTGGACGACAAGCTTCGAAAGATTATTGTACAAGAAAAAGTCACCACCTGTTGGCTCTCCAAGGCTGTTTTTAGTTAGTTGCACAATGCACATTAAATCTTGTGCGGCAACAAACTTCTTTGCTGAAGTTGGTCATTACCTGTCCGTGTTCAAGGGGACAGGAAGTAATTCATCCAGATTTGTTTGTTGTTTAGCTAGCAAACATCAAATGTACACACAAGCGGCAACATTCTTGGTGAGCTTGCATTTATATGAATGTCTGTCTTTGCAACATTGTTAATATGATTCAGTAAAATCTGTTTCAGTAAATAATATTTAATTTTTAAATGACTCGTTAAGACACACGGAGTTTCCAAAACGTTTGTATGATGCAACAATGTATGTTTTTTGTTGTACAGTTTATGACAGTCATTTTGAGTTTTCAGTTGTATAAGATGTTTTTGCGAACATTTTCAAGAAAAATTAAATCATATTTTATATAAAAATCAAAGTTTCTTTGAAAAACGGTTGGAAATGGATAATAAATAGCAATAATTAAAACAAAAAAAATTCAACTAACAACTTCTTTGACATAATTTAATCAATTTTTATGTGAAAAACGCCAAAATACATTTCTTCATTCTGTGTTGTGGATAATATAAAACTTATTTATTTCCTTGTTTGTTTATATTTGTATGTAAAATTGTTTAAAATCATTTTGTATTTCCAAAAACAGAGCAATTTAGATTCGTTACTTGAACTGTTCAGTTAATCAAGCTTTGTTTTAAGTTTTTACTTTTAAAATAAAATAAAGTAGAATTTGGATTTCAAATAAAACGATTAAGGATCTAAGAATAATTATCCTAAAATTATCTTCGTGGGATTCATATTTTCTTTTAATTTGAGACATTGCAAAAAAAAATTGACTTGAATCGAGCACTAAAATAATTTTAAATTATTCAATTTCTTAAGATGAAATAATAAAAAAAAACTACTCATTAAAATACAAGAGTGCAAATATTAATCAAAACTTATTACCGGCTGGAATTTCAGATGGTAGGAGTTAAAGTGCGAACTTGCGTCATTTCGCAAACCAATAATACAGAAAATGGCTCAACAAGACAATAAGATTTGTACCAACACTAGTTAATTAAACTGAAATTGAAATTTACCACCAATTGCATCTGCAGTTTGCATTATCAATGTGTGTAACGACTGTCTGACTATCTGAAATCTAACAACAAAGGCACAATGTAAGACTGGCCAAGCTCATTTGTGCAATTACCCGCACAGGTAAAAGTCGCATGTGAATCACCAGTATTAGCTGCTCTAATTTGTAATTGCATTTTGTAATCAAGCCGCTATTGCATTTCTGCTGCATTTTGTCGACAGACAACTTTTTGTTCACAGCAAATTATTCAATTAAAAAATACATAGATAAAAAAAAAATGAAAATAGTCGACTTTTGCTGCTCATTAAACTGCGACTATTACGAGCGCATTCAAATGGAATGACTCGCTAATTTTAAGTGCGACTGCTGTCTTCAGAAAATTGCATATTGTTTGTCGCATTTGTTAAATGCAAAAGGTTAATGCATAAAAAAATATGAATGCCGTTTCACACATGACAATGTTACATGCATCAATTTTCGAATTGCACAATATTATCGAATTGATGCATGAATCGTGTGTTAGAGGAGAGATTATCTTTCAAGTCTTGTTTGTTTTGAATGTGATTGCCATTAAAGATTATGGCGCTGAAACAATTAAATGATTTTTTTTATTAATTGATGTTAAATAATGTATGATTAGGTCAATTCGCTGACCCCATTTGGAGTTGGAATGCTTTTTATGTTATTCATGTTTACATGCGAGTATGTAAATCATCAATTCATATGTGTTTTAAGATTTTTTAATTAGGTTAGGTTGATTTTATTCATTTGTTGACTAGGTCAGTCGTATTTAATCAATATGGTTGCCATCATTTCCGCTTGATAATTAACAACAACCATGCCTTTGTACTAATTGTAAATTATTGTACAATAGTAGAGTTTTGTAATTAAATATAATTACTTTGATATGACTAATTTGTGTGTACAAATCGTTTTAATTCATTTAAGTAGATTGTAGTTAACTCACAACGTAGAAAATATTTGCAAATCCCATATTTTATGTAGGTAGATGTTCTGAAAGTGTTTGCTTCTCGTTTTCTGCAAGAAACCGTGTGATGTTGAGAACTTTTTGTTCAAATTTTAACAACAAAATAACATGTTTTTTGTCAGTCTTTGAGTTTTCAAGTGATTATTGACCAAAACACAAATAATTAAAGACGAAAATTCCTGAAGTATGGTAATTCCAAGAATTTTTATACTAAACTCCTTTTGGAGCCTTTTGTTCTTCAGTCAAGGTCACTTTTTTTGCATTGCTTTAGAGAGCTTTAGTCTATACTGAAAATATTTATTCAAAAATGTTTATAAATAGTTGTTTTAAATATGCAAACAAAAATATGTGCATGGACACAATTTTAGTGCATAAAAATATGCATATGCTTGTTATGTTATTTGTGCTATATGTTTCCGCATATAAAACGAAGCAATTGACAATTCATGCTCAAATTGTTGTTTGTTTTTTGTAACATTCAGCAACAATATTTTTTGTTTATATATTCATTAATGTTTTTTTTAACTGAACGTCATTCGCGAGTAATGAACAATATAAACATAGAATTTCAAACATTTTTTGTGCTTACCTTGGAATTAAATTGTATCATTTGATCCATACATTTTTGAATTAGGGAGTAGTTGAATGTATATAACAACGAAACATAATCGTTTAATAATTTTAAAATGAAGACATCAAGAAACGGTTATTATTTCTTCAATTTTGCAAAAGACAACTCACATCAGAATCATAAAGCCAATGATAATTATTAAAATTGAAAACATGCTAAAATAAATATTACTACGAGTGTTTTTTTTAAAGAAAACAACGTAATTAATTTAAAGGAACGAGTATTTGCATAACAATGACGCCATATTATATTCGAGTGTAAAGACGAGAGATATTAAATTTCAAACAACAATTTATATACGTAATAAAATCGTGTCATAAAATAAAATAAAAATTATTTTCAAAGGTTGTTTGAAGAATGACATAAAATGTAATGCAAAACAAAACAATACTGAATTAAATAAAAAAAAACTGACGAATTATTTGGCTTTTCATTTTTGAGCTTTAAAAAATCTGTTGTTAGAAAGCGTCCTTCTAATAAAAAGTCAATGTTATGATTTATAAATAAATATCGATTGGATTATGTTTTCCATTATTTTCAATGTACTGCAACCATATTCCTTACAATTTCCATTATTGCTTCTTTCCGTATCATTTATTCATGTTGGGTTAGTGAGTACACTCAGTTTTTATGCTACAGATTTGTACAATCAAAGCATATTTTTACAGTAATTTATCATCGTCTTGTTAAATTCAACAATTCTGTACCAAAAAAAAACATCTAAAATTTTCAAGGAACACGGCTTCAACCAAATGATGATAAAACATTAAACATTAATTAGAAGCTGCCAAGTTATAAATTACGTATAGTTAGGGCACATCAACATAAATTACCCAGCATCACAAAATCCGCGCTCAGAAGGAGCCATCAACACTGAACCTAATCACTTGTTTTACTTTGCAAATTAACAGCGAGAGCTTTACATACATATAAAGATAGTAACGTGGTGCGAATGTGAACTCGAAATGGTTACGGTGGATGACGCACAGACAAAGCTCCCATCCAAGGTTCAGCCGTAAACTTGGCTGTCGGTCGTCTTTTGAGTAACCTAATTGATGCGCGCACTTGCGGTTAATATGATTTGGTTGGCCGTATAGAAAGACATGTGACACTGTGAGCACCATCTCACATAAAGCAACACATACGATGTTCATGTTTCATGTTTTGCAGTGTGGAGTCTGTGTTGATTAAAGTCAACTATGAAGCCATGGTCGTTCAATTAAATTTAAAAGACGAATAAAACGAATTGAAGCACAGCACTTTTGTTGTTGGCAGGCAGATACATCATAAATTATATTAAAGCTCGAATTTCCATGTGACCGAAATTCACTGTCCAAGATCGTACACGGAGTGGTCCGCACAAGATGTATGCCGTATCGACAATGGCACTTGTGAAGACGTAATTATACTTATACTGAACTGATGGGAAAACTCATTTTTAACGGGCGTCAGTTTTCTCTTATGACCGCAGTTTTATCCCCATCAACAAGACGACCCTTCCAAGCGTGATGAGCTTCAACATTTTATCGCCCATTACAATTTATAATTATTATTACATGAAAAGTGTAAAGTAGACAGCGTCTTAACGCACATCTTGTGAATATAAGCTGAACAGAGAAACCATAGCATTGGTGAAGATTACAGAAATGCCCTTGGAGACTGCGTGTATGGCATAAATTTTTCCAAATATTCACGAATAATTAATGTTCACGAGATCGTCGTCCAATGTTTATCGGATTCGCATCTTCCAGACTTTTTATTATGTGCCGCACCGAATTGGCAGCTCAGTCGCACTGCATGTGGAACCATCGCGCCGCGTCTGACCTTTACTTCCAATCTTCTTTGCCGGGGGCAATTTATCATGTCACAAAAGTGTGCTTTTTCGGTAGAAAGCTTTTTTTTTCGCGTGAATTATCTGCGATGCAGTCTGCATAAGCGCGGTCAATGGTGATTGCGGCGAAGCATAGCCGCCGCGACCTTGAACCATTGTGCCATAATTATGTGACTTGTGACATGCTGCTATAAATAGCGTGCTTTTTGAGTGTCATTGCTTTTCAGCCAGGCTATTTTGCATTCTTTGTGCTTTGTGCTGTTCTTTTATGATGATGTTTCGAGGATGTTGGGGCGGTGGGAGAGATTAATGATGCATAAGCATAAAAAATCTATTGTGACAGAATTATGTCAACGTTTTTGGATATTTTTTTTTTGATTTTAAGATTTATCGCTGGCTGTGATAAAGTACACCTGAGTCACTAGAGTGCGACTTAACGACATGGGCTTAAGTCATTAATGCAACAACTAATAATTTCCATAGAAAGTATTTTTTAATGCGTTATATTATGCTTTTGGTTTTAATGATGTATTTCATTCTCTTTGTGTATGCTTTCTATCATTTGCATTATTTCATTAAAAGTATGCAGCACGATAAAACATACTTTATTGTCAATAAATTATTTACGAAAATATAAACACTGCTGTTAAATCGGTAATTTTATTCCCAGTGAAACAATTCATTCTCATTATCATTTCAAAAGAGACATTTTTACAGCGTCAATCACAGCTTCCAATGGAGCCAAAAGGGCTTATGACTGTCAACCATTTAATTCAGCACGGATTTATGAAATTGATGAAGCTCTTTTACAATGGCATGACGACAGTTTTACTTACGAGTGTGAAAACTGAAATGTATTTTCGTTTGCCATTATTTTACATAAATAAATGCCATGTGCATTGTCACATTTCAGTTCAATGGATAAATTCGATAAAATAATTATGTTGACATAGTCATAAGAGATGATGTAAAACGAATGTAAACGAATATATGCCGGTGATTGGTAAAAAAACATTAATTTTAATTTAAATGGCGCACGTCAACGTGTCCATTCAGTTTTGTTCGTTTGTATTTTTTAATTAAATTAGCGTCAATTTAATGTGACCTTACCTACCTTGTTTTAGC
This sequence comes from Sylvicola fuscatus, assembly GCA_026546915.1. NCBI lineage: Eukaryota > Metazoa > Arthropoda > Insecta > Diptera > Anisopodidae > Sylvicola > Sylvicola fuscatus. The sequence continues at coordinate 30,701 of JANSTS010002110.1, forward strand.
GTTTTGTGAGAAATTTTATTACTAATGGACTGGTGGAGATTTTTTATGATGAATGCATGAGTTGACAGAAATATAATATAAACAAAACTGTAGGAAAGAATTTTTTTCTAGTAGCAATATCTTCATGTAGATTTAAAGAAGATACGGTTTTCATAGGGAAAAATTGAAAATTTTCAAGTAAATAAATCTTAAGACACAGCTAGTTATTTAACATTTATCAATTTTCAATCAAGTCGAGGAGTCTCCAATCACTTCGTGTCCACTTTGCTTAATTTCTAAACACTCCATCGCATGTCAGCACTTGCTAATAATGCACATAAATTGCATTACAGTTGCCAAGCAGTTGTAAGATTTATTTAATTAAATATAACGCTAAGCGCACTTGCTTACCTCGTCTGTCTTTATGTGTATTGTTGTGCCTAGCAGGCCAACCATAAGGTGTGATTACATGATTATTAAAGTGTCTCGTGTGTTGTGCAATTGTTGTACCGCCGCCACTACATCAGCATTGTTATAGATGCAACCAAGCTCATAATAGCACATGATTTTCCGAGCAAAAGCACATTAAATTGAAAACTTGTTAAAACTCGCCTTGCCATTTCGTATTTCTTATCTACAATTTATCATGTCTGCTGACTGTTGCAGCCGGATGACTGGACCAACACTCATCCGAATCAAGTCTTGAACATTTCCTTTTAGTCTCTCGAATATGTTGCAAAGAAATGGAGAAAAAAACGACGCGGCCTATGAGTATAGTGCAATTGCTTGCAACTTTCACTTATAATTTTTAAGTTTTGACGGGACCGCTACGAAGTGCTTTAGCGTCGATATGCCTCCCAGCTCGCCAAGATTTACAAAATTTTACAAAACACGTTAATGCGAAATAACATGTGGAAATATAGAGAGAAGGCTGTTATGGAAAATACTTGAGGTCGAAACGGCTCTTTGAAAATGTCTTTAAGTACTAATTGCCATATTTTAAATGCAATGTTGTTGGATTAGGCGGTCGCCTCATTATTTGTGCAATGAATGACGAACTGTTTGAGCTGAACTTGATAGACAGTCATATCTTGATGGTTAGCATGGATGAATTACCGTCTCAAAACAAGTTACTTTCGTTTCTTGGCGGTGTGCGGTCAGAGTGTTGTCATTGGGCAATACAAAAAATTACATAACGTCACCGGAATACAATAATCATGATATTACAAAAAGTGTTATAAAGAATAGAATGGCGGATTGTAATTAATATGGCATCTCACTTCACATCACAATTGATTTGAATGAGATTTTTTTTCGTTGTTGTTCGCCATGTGTAAATGTTAACCTTTTTTGAAGGTCTTATGACTGTTTTTACTCCCATTAAGAACTGCACATTTGTATAAAAGTAGAGACAACTATAAAATTAGTAATGATTAAGGATAGAATATGAATTACTAAAACTTGAAAAATCTGCTATTATATATTCCATCGTAGATTACAATCATCATCAGAAAATGTATAGTTTTAGAGCCACAAAATGTTGGTTTATTTAATTAAATTTTGTTTAAGACGAAGCTTACGTAAGAGATAATTGTTGGCTAGTTTTAATTACATCTCAGTAAATGCTTAAAAAATGTTCAGAGCACCTGTAAAAACTTTTCAAGGTCAATCTCGTAAAACGTAAGTTATGAGTCATTAACCACGAAACAAGCAAATGGTGACAAAAAATATTTAACATTAGCCGTCTCGAAACTATTTCAATTTGACTTCTTTAAACTTTAAGCAAAAAACCGAGAGCTTCCATAAACCTGTTCCGCTTCTTTTCAAGACAAAGACAACGTCTACAGCAAACATTCGTCCAGATTATTTTGCAGATACAATTTTTTTTTTGTAAATTCATTATATTTGAATTTAAATTCAGTCAATTGTATTCTCATCAAGATTGTCACTTATGGATCCATTAATACAACAAGTCAATTATATAAATTTAAAGCGAATTCAATTTCACGCGATAAAATCACGTTTTACTTGTCAAATGTTTCAGCAGTCTGATCTTACTTTACGACAACTTTTAGAATTGGGTATTGCACATCGATGAGAATTGCTGACAAGTAGATCATCTTTCATGATAAACAAGAAATTGCTTTGCCAGTGACTATGGCGTACTGAATTGAATTCGTAAAAAGTTTGATGTATAAATAAACAGATGGAAAAGTATCAAACGAATGACGTATCAGATATCGTCGAATGTTTATTTATGTTTGCAGAATTTAATAAAACTGTGTGGGGTTGACATGCGACTGAGATATGGTTTGTATATTTTAACTCGGTTCAAACTTGAAAGCACAGTGGTGAATTGAATCAGGATGCAGAAAAAACCGAAACATGGAGAAAGGAACTCATGGAAATCAAATTAAACTTTTTTGAAATGAAATGGAATTATTGTTCTCATGACGACCAGCCGTAAGGATTGCCATGGCAGATGATTATGAAATTGCAATTCAAAATTATTGCAATATTGCAATTGAATATAAGTAGTAGTTTTCAGTTTGAACAAACATCAACATAGCAAGCAAAATGTGTTTATGAAAGCATTTTGCATAAAACTGGTTATTACAAAAGTAACATGAAATGCGGAGAAATTTGTAAAATACAATTTTCAAATTTTCTATTCAATAACATTGTACTAAAGTTTATAGATTTTAATTTTTATTAGATTTCCTACATACTAAAAATTCCTTTTTTGACAAGAAAAGTAAAGTGACACGCAGGGACATCTCATTTCAACAAAAAAGAGCCGAATTTGAAAAACACTATCGCCACTCCTGTCATAAGCAAATTCTTATTTTTCAATAAAAGAAAAAATTTCTATAGCAGCGCATTTCCCAAATGGCATCGAATTCAATTTAATAATCCGTTGCCTGTCGGTTATTTGGCGTTACAAAAAAGCGTTTTTCTATACATGTCACTTTACATTTACCGAAAAAAAGTAAGAATTTTATGGATCGTTTCAAGTAAGCTATTTTATCAACAAAACCAGATTCCATCAAATCTCGTTTATCATCCTCACTCAATTCTTCCTCATTCTTTTATTGATAGGCTGAGGTTGTCTCTTTGTTGGATGTAATGCGTTAACATGCTCGAAGCATGTTCTCTTTAATGGGTTTTAGTGACATAAAGCTTTAACCATCACAAAATTAATTCATCAAAAAAGTGAAAGGTTATAAAAATAATTCACACCCAAAAAAAAAATGAAAAGAAAATTAAAACTGAAACAGTGACAAATGAGTAAAACAATGAGGGAAAACGCCATCAGCAAAATGCCCACGTCACGAAAAAGGTCAGACTTGTTTTCGGTGTAATTTGTTTACTCCCATAATTTGCAATTTTTCTGAAAATTACTTATTAAATATATTTTTTACAGTCGTATGCCACTAGATGGATGAATGAAAATGCGGCGTCGCTGTGAGCCGGGCTTGGCCGTGTCTGCATTGGCCGTGTGCTTGGTGGAAAGCGCTTTTGAAATATGCCGATGGCCATGCTGTCTTTTTTTCGGCAATGGAATTTGGTGCTTTCTTGATTGGGTGATGAGAAGGAGGGTAAATTGTTTTAATAATAATATTGTTTGTTGGCTATTAAGCACAATATTTATGGCGAGACGCGACTGCAAGGGCGAAAAGAGGAGCAGTGCCTTTTTTGTTAAAGTTAATTGAGTAATTCATTTTTAAGACAATGATTTAGTCTCCTTTTTTCCAGTATATTGGTCCTCTTGTAAATCAATTACGGATTATTCATGGAAATAAATTTCTTCGAAATCTTACATACCATATGTGCAGAATAAGGTAAGACAATTTTCAGCGGGTATATTAAGAAAATCCTTTGATAGCTTTTTGTGTTTAATGAAATGATTCCAAATTCATGAATGCAAATTGGAAAATTGGAAAAGCTCCATAAATAGAATCTTTCTTTCACCAGTCCTTGCAATCTTTTGAAATTTGTTTCCAAAAAGTTATTATTTTGTATCTTACAGAGTTATTATTAATTTGCGAAAATAATTCTTATTTAAATAGAATTTATACATAAAATAACTTTCTTCTTCAGACTTGGTCTTTGGTATTTGTCTTACGTTTTTTTTTTTTGAGCTATGATGATGATTTTTACACAGAAAGTCTAATTAAATTCACATTAATCAAAATAACATATATTAATGTAATTGGTTATTTAACAGAACTAATGAACATCTGATACACCTGCAGCAAACCTCGCTTTGAGATATCTACTAATGATATCAGAAGTCATTTAGAAATAGTAAAATACGTAGGTCATAGCAATTTTGTGTTATTAAGATAAATTAAAGATTAAATGAAAGGAAAAATTATTTATATGGACTGTCCCATTTTGTATGTTTGACCGACCGTACAAAAAGTGGATTTTCATGTATTGTTTTAAAAAGTACAAATTGCATTCAGGTACTTACAACTATAGAATTTAAATATTGCAATTTGTTAAAGAAGTTAAATTTTTTTATATGAACAAAAATCTATCTTATAGAAGATTCCACAAATTACAATAAAACATAAAATAAGGTAAGTTTATGAAAACATCATTTGCATTTAAAACATAATTTACAATCAATTTGCAATTCAACCGACTGGAACCCACCGAAGCAGAAGCGACCAAATGCGACACAGATGAGTGCGGACTCATCCGCAACAAAAAAAGTTTAAGTGCTGCGAATCACCACATAATCAATAAGCTTTTGCGCTTTTTGGTGGCGTGCAAAAGCGTCGCGTTCATCATTTGGAAACCTGAAAACTTTTTCAGGTCCAGTTGTTAGCGGAAGCAATCATAGTAATTTGGACGGCAACTCACAAAGTATGAAATAAATAGCTGAAAGTGAACGACTCACTTATGTGGGTGGATTTTGCGTGCAAAGTTTTGCAATAAAAACAAAAAAAAACAAAAATATGAATTGGCTAAACTCTTACCTCTAACTCTTTTTGGCAGCGACGTCAGGCACTTATCAATCGGGCTTTTGTCTGCAAGTTTCCCAAGTGGTTGATGTGTTGAAGCAGCAGTGGTTGCCCACCACTCTTAGCTGCTGCTGATGCGATGTCTGCTCTTGATTGAAGCAATATCACTTCCGTTGTATCCAAAACGAAACCACTTAATGTTTCTACGGGCTGACGCGCCTCACAATATTTTCTGTATTTCCAGTGGAATTCGTGGAGGCTTTTTTTCATATGCGAAAGTCCAACAATAACTGCACCATAGTTTTTTTTTTTTTTTTGTAATAAAAAATAAAAATATAATAACACTTATAGCGATGAAACGATGTATTAAGTCCACTTTATGATGCCTTAATGTTTGCTTTATGATTTAAATTTCACTTTTCTTCAACACTTGAGTAAACTGCAGTAATTTTTACATTTGCTTTGTTTTGATAACTTTTTGTTGTTGTGCTGAGTCTTTGCGGTGCAGCTTTATTTGTTGGAAAATATGTCTTGCATTAGCGAACATCAGTTGCAGCAAATGCTGGAGAAGCATGCACGCTTAAGTGCCGTCGATCGCACATGATCATTGATCGTCATGATTGCCCTTTTCATATTATTTTTTCTTTTTTATTTAATAAATTTTTATTCGCTTTGTTGTGCTCGTGTCGTCTTATTGTGCCTGGTATTGTTAAATAAATGAAACTTGATCACGGTTTGATTATATAAATTGGTTTTTGTCTGACTGTTTGTCAGTATGTACTCTCAGTAGTCCACTACATGTGAATTCACACAATGAATGTAGGTAGCGATGATTTACTTAGTAATTGAGATGAAGCTGATTTCTCTGCCGAAATTAATTTTATTATTTTGCAATTTCTGAACTTCTTCACTGATATCGGCTTAATTGTTAACGTCACGCATATTTATACAGGATGGCTTATTTAACATCAGTGTTTACTGATTGAATTAAATTATAATTTCTCTGTTGTCTTAAGATGAAATTTGGTTGTTTAATTATGCTCATGCTGAAGCAAATGAAAGTAAGTTTATTACAAGAAATGCGTTTACTCATAAATGTCTATTTCACAACATACAACTTCCTGAATGCAAATATGCTGCGTGCAACGCATTGTAACTAATTGGTCTACGAAAATAATTGGTATTTGCATTGAATGCTTTTATTGGTTCCGACAATATAAGCCGCTCAAATGTTATATTTTTGGTAATAAAATTCGAATTAAGAAGAAGAAGTAAGAAAGAAATTTTATGGAAGTGACTGGTTTTGAAATTTACGTCTTCAAAATTTAAATCATAAAAAAGCCAGCCTTTTTTTAAATAAACACAATAGTTAAAGGTAATTCCTAATGATCATTTTATTGAATAATCTGTCATATTTAATTTATAAAAAAAAAATACATCAGCATAATAAAAAAATGGTAATGTAATTAATTATGTCCACTTATCGAATAAAAGAACATAATTCGCTAAATCAATTCAATCAAACAACCTAACAATTATGGTCATAAAAAACATTAATATATCAATTATGTGTACGAACAGCCAAACGAATTGAAATATTTTAGCACTCTCAATGACTTCTTCAGTCGGAATCTATAAAAAACGACCTTGGATTTCTCCAATTTCCAATTAAAATTATGTCCAGAAAAAATCTGCAACGATCAATCGTTACCAACTCAACGATCAATATAAATATTGTCAATCAGTGTTCGTCCAACCAACAAATATTCAATTGCATAATGCTGAAGCTAAATTATATCTTTTCAAGATGGGCAATATATAGCTAAATACTACTAAGCCATATTGACCAATTCATATAAATCTCTATGCATAAATCTGTGCTCAATGAAAATCTTGTTTAACGTGAATACATATCGATACACAAATGTGTGAAAAAATATTTTCAGATTTGACTCCATCCAACGTTCAGCTGTGTGTGCGACATTGAACAGGTTTCTTTCATATTCAAAAGAAAAAGAAGCACATTCTTTTTCATGTGCGTTGCTGGTTGTTTGTCCACCAGCTTTGTGGTAAAAAAAAAAAGTTCAGATAAACGAACGTCGACAAATTTATGCAAAATCACCACAACTGAGGATGTTTATAATCTATTTAACTTATCATCGGCAAACTCATTTTGAATGTGCTACAATCGTATGGACACGTTGGTGTAATTGAAGTGAATTTAACACCTTTGTTCTGCCAATCTCCTCTTACACCTTGCAGCGAATTCAGGCTTTTGCGCGAATAATTGCCAGCATTTGTTGGATGCCAACTGGCGACGGCTTTTATCTACGCCACAGGATGCTGCAGCCGCTATTGTTGATGGTACTATGTCTATTTAGTTTATCACTTTCATACACCGACACAATAAATACACAAAACATAAATTTTTGCATGTGGAAATCAATAAAATGTTGTAGTTTGTCAGCAATTAACAATAATCATTCAATTGCTGTTTGTGAATTGTAATTTATTGATAAGATTTTAATTAGTTTTGTTACTCAGTTGATTGCGTAATAAAATGTCAAGAATATTGAAACAGGTTTTATCAATGTGTCTTACGAATTTGACAAGAAAATCATTTCTACATGAATAATTTTATATCCTAAAAATTCGTTTCCTTCAATTTTTTTTTGTTGTTCAAGTAGAGAACATTTATAAGATTTTATTTTCATTTTTCTAAAACTTTTTTTGATGCATCAAAATACTTCTTGCACTTCAAATGTTGCTTCGAAAATAAACAAATACCAAAGAAGTTTTTTGTTATAAATGCACCTTAAAAAAAGCACTCTTTTCACTTTAATAGAATTAAAAGAATTTTTTTTCTAATATTACAGTTATATCCACTTCTATCTTCACACTCCACGATATTTTAACCAAACAAAATCACACAATTTCAAACAACATCTTTTCACTCAGCCATACCATCTAACAAGATGAACCAAGACACACAATTCACCAGTTGAGCACAGTATCACCAATGTCCAAAGCTAAAGACTGATATGGAGACAATGTTCCAATATTGCTGTACGGAAATCTTAATGAAGCGCACACCGTCTCGTGCACAACTGCAAGCTTCGACCGACTTAACTGTTATAAAGTGACCACGAAGCACAAGTTGGAGTCGCGTGGAGCTTCGGGTCTCTGCGCTCGCATATTATGGCAATTCTCACATTTCCTCAGACACAGCTCAGACCTCTCAGACAATTATAACATGGCAAAAAAAAAACACGCGTTTACTACACAAACTGCCACACAAACAGCAGCAAACTGTTTAGTGTTTGTAGAAACTAATTCACGCGATGTGAGAAGGCAAGAACTCGCCATACGCCAACAGCCGAACCACATAAGCGGTTGGTTGTGGTTCAGCTACAGATTGCTGCCGCGTGCAGAATCTCATCAACTCCATATATACACACCTTCCTCTTTAACATATTTATGTTGTCATACGTCGTGTCGCGTCGTTTTATTTAAATGCTTTTTTGTTCATTTTTTTCAACACACATACTGTACTGATGTGCGCGTATAATCTGCATTGAAGTGGTATGGTAGCACGACATGTGCTTTGTTTTAAATGAACACCGCTTATACATCGCATGGAGGCCGGAGCAGCAATTAAGACGCTTCAGACAGTTGAGAACTCGATTTCCGGGACATTATACTTGGATGGTTTGCGACTTATATTTTTTATAATAAATCTGTTACACTAAATCACCTTTATGTAAGATAAATTGCTGATAAGACGTGGTTCAGCTGAACGAATTTACAAAGTAAAACTTGTAAGTCTGCATGAAGCGACTTACCCCTACGGTAACAGCGTGACGACTGAAAATTCCAGTTGAAGCTCGACGGTAAGCTGATGTACGTGCGGCTCTGAAAAAGCTTCGCTTACATTTATGCTATTCTATGCTTGTACGCGAACATATTTTGCTCAGAAACTGAACGAGAGAGAGAGTCTACTATTCTTCCCGGCGACCGCATAAGTATATATACAAAGAACATAATATATTCCTTATTATAGGTATAATGTAATTTATGAGAAGTAAGAACCAATATAGTATTTGAACAAAATATGTTTTTGTTGAGAGAGTGACGTGGGGTAGGTAAGGAAACTAACGCTGTTCTATAGCGATAAATAATTGAAATTAGGTAAAGGAATCTTAAGGATATAAAATGAAAAGGTCTAGAAAAATGTTGTGACATAAACGACCTAAAATCATAAAGCAATGCAACAAAAAGATTGTTGTATCAAATCATTAGAAAGCTTCTTAGAGATTTATTTAATACAAATGAGTTAGAAATGAAAACAGAAATTATGTTGCTAAAGAGGATAACATTTTGTAACGTCTTTATCGAAATATGCGATTAAAGTACCGTAAAAAATTGTATCTTATGAGCATGAGAGTTTGTATCCTGCTGGAGAAAATTTCATGCCCGCCTACGACAAGGATTCTCTGCTCTGCATAAATATTCTGTGAGAGACACTCATTCGTGTCCATGAATTCGTCAATGAGCTCTCAGCATAAGGACGCAACCCTATCATATATACTCTCATATATGTACATATATGACGTACTCATGTGTGTTTTACTGCAACAGTACGAACATTCACGAAATTATTCACTGAAGAGGAATGAGTTTAATTTGTTGAAAAATGCCTTTACCAATCGAAGTGGGTGGTGCTTGGGAGATTAAAACGCGGGCGGGCAAGTGTTGTTGAATATTGTATGCTCATATTATGCTCGACCGGGTGTTTTTGTTGTAAATGATAATCAGGTTCGTGCTCAATAATTAATTTAAGAAAATTGCAAGTGCATCGTAAAAACAACAAAAAATCAATACTTCAAATTGCAATCGATTTCTGAAAATTTTGAGAACTTTTTAAAAAAATATCACTTTTGAAAATTGACGTAAATTCATTACACCAAGATGTAAAAGGCCAAACCGCGATGAGACCACAATGTCAATGTTTACTGTTTCCGTGATTGAAGCTATTTGTTTGAAAATTTCCGACGTCTGAGTTATGGAGTTTTTGCTGTGTTTACCTATAGTTTACACGTGTCACTATCGACTTTTTGTTTATACATAATTACAGATTCACCGTTTGCTGTGGGTTTTTTTTTTGCTCATATATTCACTCATGTTTTGTGCTCGTGACAAAGTACAATGGTAATTTTTTGAATCCGTAATTTTATCTTCCGACAAAAATAGGTGAAGTTTTCTTTTCTAAGATATTGGGTCTTTTGTTTTATATCACTCTTTATCAACTTTTTTTTCTATATAAATATCTAATAAATAATTGATCTAAGAAATTTTAGCTAACAGTAATTATATTCCGCTCAACGACGTTTATTCAGCTCTATGGTTCACTTATCACTAAATCATTAAAATTTTGCTTTTGAAAAATTGATTGAAAATCACGATTTTATGGGAATCATGTGAAAATAGCGATAATGCAACTGGTCGGCAGCTCTTGGTTGCTTTATCTTAATTCGCTTTCTTTGGGTTACTATGGATTTGCTATCACGTATTTTGTTATCATTTTTTTTTTGTCAATTTTTGACTGGGAGGTGGGTCAAGAATAGGTCTACTGTAATTTTTAACGTACTACATTTTCTATTTATATGTTTTCAAATTTAATCTCTTTTTGATGTAATAATGAATTATTTAATCAATAATAAATCTAATTTCCTATAATTTTTATTCGTCATCATCTTTTTGTATTTTTTAAACGCTTTATTTCCTTGTCACGATTTAAATTTTGATATGATTCACTGACTCATATATGTGATTAAAGTGCTTTCACTTTTCACGCCATTAAACCTATATCGGCGGAGTTTATAGTTTCGGCAGGTGGATCAGTCATTATCAAAATACATTTTTGACTACATGAAAGTTGCAATTATTGGTATGAATTTAACTCGAAAAATATAATGGGATACAATTATTACACAATATTCAAGATTGTCGATGATGGGTAAACTTTTTAAAATTTGAAATTAGTTCAATCGCAATTTTTCTCTGAAGTTCTTTGACTTAAACATTAAAAAAATAAGTTGCCATGGCATCAAGTGAACTTCAGCTTAGAATCATATCCTTGATATAATAGCGTTCACAAAAATTGAATGAAGTTACCGCAATCAACGTCCATAGATTAAATTTAAAAATCATCATCCACATAAACTTCACATAATATATGCAATATATTATCCTTCATCAAAACCGTGAACTTATCCAGACCATACAGTCGGGTACCATTTTCTTGTCCTTTAATAATTACGGTATTATAGGTTGCAAAAGGATTCTACACACTTTACATATTGCAAAGGATTGGGAGCGTTGTATGGATAGTTGTGTCTCATTCCAATGCGTCTTTTGACCTCAAGCATCTAAGTTTCCGCTTCAAATCCTTAGTTTGAAACAAATTATATGGCAACCACACAAGACAACTGCGAATTTAACCAAAAGACTAAATTATAACCGAACAACATCAAAGTTCAAACATTACCATACGATCTGTGTACTCACACATGTACATTAAGATATGCATAAGTTTGACGCATTTTATTAATTAGGTGTTGCTGACTGTTTTAAATTAACCGTGTGACGTCAATTTTACTGTGCGAGTATGTTAGCAAATAATTCGGAATTTGACTGGTTAAGTTTCTACATTGTAAGTTTATGGTCTCAGTTTTACAATTTACCCTGAACATTGCTAATTTTATGGCACTTTTGATGTTCTTAGAAATTTAAATGACTTTTTTCATTTTTACAGCAATGTTTTTTTACCTTTCAAATGTTTAATGATTAATGTTTATTTTAATGATATGTCCTTTGTGTGAGACTCAAATAATTTAATGTCTTTACCACAAAGATTGACCATTATTTACTAATTATCTTAGCAATTTCTTAAATTAGCCTCTATATAAAAGCCTTTTCAAGCTTAAGAACATCGAATATAAAATATATGTTTGTCATAATTGCCATCACTAAAATAGGGTCGTTGTATCCTGCTAAAACAATATATTCTGCGACGCAGTCGTCTATCATACTTTTGTTTGTGAATCATGGATTCAAGCAACGAAGGATAATATTTAAAAGATTATTATGTGGGCGTTTTGTTGCGCCCACAATAAGAATTGATAGAAGAATAAATTGTGGTTTGCATCTCGAATTCAAAAGCATTTCTGAATAGAATAGCATTTTATAAATAAAAAATATTTTTCATTTGCCCTGTAAAGGTGAAACTGCCAATTAATTAATAAGGCGCCAAAGAGCCAAAGAGACGAAGACAATGGAAATCCCACATCTGTTGAATTATTTGTGTACTCGACTTAACATATTTAACACATTTTCCTGGAAAAAGTTTAGCAAGAACACCTATAACAATTCATTTTACTATAACGACATTTCTTATTTTGTCGGCATTTCTTTGTGACATCGCGTCGCTACATCACTTTTGATGGCTATCTCGATTCTGACAACAAAACATTGTTTTTATCGAGATGTAGACGAAAACATAAAAGCGAAAAGAGGCATCAGGAATTATAATAATAAATCATAAAGTAATCCCTAATATTTTACAAAGCTTTCACCATTGAGCACACATGCGAGTAACAAGTGTCTGACGATAAGCTCGACACATCTTTGTGAGAGCACTTCGGATCATAAAATGAAACATCCATGACGGAGTTACTCCCAAGTCCCAATAAGCCTATTAAAATACCCGCAACGTCGAATTTCATGTCTCATAAACATTAATCCCTGCCAATTCCATGGAAAGCGTAAAGCCGTATTACAGTTGTATTTATACGTGTTTCAATTCAAATAATAACATAATAATTCTTTATAACTAAGTAAACAACGAAATTCTCTAAAACTTATAAGCGGCTCATATTTAATAAATTTAAAATTAACTCCTTTTATCATTTATTTCAAAAACTTCTATTCAAAATTCTAACCAGCAAATAGGTTCGAAGGTGAATCAAATAATTTGTTAAAGTTTTAAAGTTTGCATTTATGAAATATTTCACAAAAAATATTAATAAGAAACATTTTACTATGTTAAATGTATAAATTTGAGAAAATTATATTATACATATATTTAGTTTTAATCCAAATGGTTTTTTTTTAACAGATTTTGAAATTATTTACTCTGCAGCTAAATTTGGTGCATATTTGCTTATCCATACATGTACAAAAACTTCTGTACTGCAAACAAATGATTAAAAGATTGGAAAGAATTCGCAAACAATCTTACGGCTTATTTCGGCAATTTAATTGTTAAGTTCTCGTTTTCTTAATGAGTAAACTCGCAACTAACTGTAAATCGTATGGAATAAAGATGATTGTTACGAGCTAGGAAAGGAATTCCACGAAATGTGCACACAACTATGAAATGAATAAAAGTATATTTTGAAACATTTAAATTTCCGTTAGACAATGTTTAACATTCTAAAGTTAAAGTTAGGAAACTTCAGACCATCAGACCATCGACCGACCTTATGATCATGCAGTGAGTAGAAAGTTTTTTTTACTAACTAATAATTTTCATGGTGAATTAAATGAATTTTAATTGTTTAATGTACATAGTCGATGTTCAACAGTCGGTAGTTATAAGAACATAAAACTATAAATAAAACCACAAGAAAAAACCCAGAATGTGTAAAATAATTAACATTTCTAAGAAAAACTCAAATGCAAGACTTACAATAATCATCGTGAGTAGTTGAAACTCTCATGAAATCAAAACAATTGGCACATATGGCAAATAAGATCTGCGTCACATCGCCTCGATGGCGTTACAACTGATTTATGTTTTCGCTTGTTGGAGATGTGACAAATGCGGTTGCATTAAATTTACATAATCACTCAATTGAATTTTGCAGATATTGCCAATGTTATTATAAGAATAGCTTGAGTTAAGATGACATACGGTCTGTGACTCAGCAATTGTGAATAGTCGTATGCAAATAAACTGCAAACAAACTATTTAAAAATACCAATCAATCACAATTTTAAATTTTTTGACGATGAGTACTTTTCCAGTTGACTTTTGTAATAATTTGTTGTATAAATGAATCAATAAAGTCAATGTTTAACCAATGTCTATGAATAACGTACAAAAAATTAATCGTAAAAACAGAAAGAAAGCAATGAATGCAGTTAATAAATACAAAAGTAAATAATAATTTTAAAATATTCTAAAAATAAACATTCAAAATGTAAAAAAGAAACAGGATTATAATTTATAACCCAAAAAGTTCGTTAGAAGCGTAATCTACAAATTCAATGGTAGTAAAAGCTTATATTACCATCCGAGACACAAACCACTGGTAAAAAGCTCTCATCACACCTAACGGGTAGCAAAGTCTCATCTGCCAAGTTCAACAGCGGCAACCCCACAATTCTGTCAAATACCACCCTCTTGCTGACAATAAAAAAAAAAAACTGAACTGGCTGTCAGCCATTTTGTGTGTGGCACTGTGGCGACCGTCTGTGTGGAAACATGTTCAGTTCGATATGATTTTCGTGCGTGTTTAAATGTCAAATGGAAAATGTCCATAAGCTCAGTGGTCTTGTGTGTGCAGACAATCGGTTGCACAAATTCTCATCAACTGAAGAAGCAATAGAAACAGAAATTGCCACAAATAATCCTGAACAGTCAAATACGTAATCGTTACCGCATCAGTGTTGATTCGTGCTGCTAATTGTCGCATCAGCCAGGGGGGTGGAAAAGTGTCAGGACGAACAGGCAGGAGTACGCATTGAAAAATAAACGTCAGTGAAAAGGGGAATAATTGCCTGATTGGGATTGTCAATGTAGCACCAGCGATAATTGCATGGCATGAAGGAATGTGAGCTGGTGCCTCTTTTTTCCGCCTGTGCCACCAGCACATCACCTAAGCTGGCGTTTGCCAGCCACCAGTGAACCAGTGCTTTTTTCCATCCAATGCCTGTAGCCGCGAGTATGTGCTTCGATGCAAAGTGAATTTTCCTTCAGCTTTTATAGGTACACGACTTTGTTCTGTTCCATTTTTGAGTTCAATTTTTCTGTTGGGTTAGTTGGTTGCCCTGTGTATATCCGTGTATGTATATTTATGTATATAGTGAGGATATATCCACATACATTTTGTGGCAGCACGGTCATGCCAGTGTAACGCCTCAAGAAATGTGTTGTCTTAGCCCAGTTGTTAAATTTTCCAACATTTGCTCGTTCGAAATCGGTTTCGTGAGTTATTTGATGGGCGTACATGAATCGTATTAAGGGGTGGCAAAGTTTTCATTTGTCACCTTGTGAATGTTAATTTGGCAGTATCGAGTATTTTCTTTTTTTTTTGTTTTTTTGAGTGCCACTCTGGAATTCCGCCAGTTTCCGCAGTCACATGTGAACGTGGTAGTGAAAAAAAAAGATAGAAATGAAGTGATTAAAGAAGTCTCATCCTGCATTTAGACAAAAATACTGAAAATACAGCTGAAAAGAGAATGAGGGATGAACGGGAAATGAAAGTGGGTGGTGGACACCAAGTTACCGTGCAGAGGCCACACAGTAGTTAAATTGAGGGGGTGAACTTCCACTCTATAACTGGAGTATATATTTTTGTTTCGAACTTTTACTCCTTGCTTAGAGGATATTTTTTTGTGCCCACGTCTGTCTACATGGCCTTCATGTAGTTGTGTGTGTGTGTGTGTGTGTGTATGGTGCCTTAAGCTCTTTTGTTGTGTTACAACTGTGCTTCTGTATCAGTGTTGGTAATTATTGATTTGTATGTTTCAGTTCTTCCCTATTTTCCAATTATTGTATTTCTTGTTGTTGCTATACTTTAGTTGCTGCTGTTTCTGCTACTGCTGCTGCTTCTGCTGCTTACGTTGTTGTGTATTTTCACGAATTTTCCTTCAATATATGTACAGGCAATGAGTGTACTGTCGCAAGGACATCCATCGAGTCTTAAGTCTGTCATACGGTGGTACACACACAGAGTGAGCACCGTTTTCATTTTATAGATTGACAAATAATCGACTAAAGTTCATGTCCTTTTCTTTAAACTAACCCCATCTATTCCTGTCACATCGTGTGACGTAAACTGACAATTTATGTCTTACTTTGTTATGTGCGGTAATGGTACGTAAATGTATGCGGTGCAGCTGTATTAAAAACTCTTTGATACAGCACAAGGACACGTCTCCCTGTGTTAGGTGTGCTTTGCACTGGCTGTTACGATTCAGTTTTGTGTCAGAAGTCAAAGTCCTTCTTGTTAATTAAAATGCTTTTGCTTTTGTTTTGACTTGATGATTCGTATTTAGAAATTTTCTACCAATTTTGTGATTGAGTAGTTTCGAGTACATCATAATATAAAATATTTTCTTCTAAACATGTCAGAAAACTATTTATTGAAGAGAAAAAAATAGTCAATCAAAAATTGTTTTCTTTTGTGAAATTTTCTATTTTCTTCTCGTAAGAAATTCCCTTATCAAGGACGTCTTAAATTAAATTTGACTAATTAACACGACATAAACATTGACTCGCCTTTAGAGCGCACTTTCTTTTTACATCCCTCACAGACTTTGTTTCCTTTTAACACAACCAATCCTTGTCACTACAGCCTGATGAAACTTCTGCCGCCTACACCTACTTTACTTCACAATTTCCCGCTGTCATTCTATCAATTTCTGTTTTATGCGTCTGTTTCCGACCGTTGACATTATTTTCATTGTGTGGAGGCATCAGCCAGCTAAAGATTTGGTGACCCTAAAAAGATTCGCTGGTGGGTGGGTGTTTATGCGCTCATCGACAGTCACGTCATTGCCAGGAACAGAAACTTCAGTTATGACGTAGATGATTTTAGTTTCATTTTATCAAAAAAAAAATGAAAAGTAGAGCACAAGTTTGCTCAAACCGTCTACAAAATGCAAATTTAATTTCAAATTCCATCCTTCAGCCATAACAAATACAATTAATTCATATAAACTCCAAATATGCATTGCTCCATCAACATTTTTTTACGCTTTAAAAACGACTTTCGCCACACTATTCAAAGCTTTCTAGTGGGTTTTTCTGAAAAGGCGCTGAGCTGTGCAATTCGTCAAAAAGATCTACTTTAATTTAATTAAAACACAAAACCGCGCACCCCAAACATGAACAGAGAACAAAAAACCAACCGAGAATAAAGTAGGAAAGCTCAACATACAATATGTGAGCGCGATCCTACTTTAATGATTAATTATGTAAAGCATTTCCATTGCCAGAGTCAGGAGCATATTCAGCTTTATTGTTATTATAGATCTCACCGCAAGAACTACGTGTGTTCCTATTTTAATTCAGCATTGTGTAATCATATGATCTGGTGTAGTGACGCCTTACATACATAGTTTTATTTCATTATTTTCTGCCTGCATCAGCATCGGCGGCAGCATAAAATTTATACGTCGGAGAAACTTTCAAGGCGACAATTTAATGAAGCTCTTCGTTATTGGCATAGAAAAATATGTGCTTCGCCTCGTAATATGAGCACTCTCATCATTGCACTTTGCATTAGCAGCATAATACATTGTTGTTGTGGTAATTTGATAAAAATCGGCCGACGACAATAATAAATTTAAGTTTCCACCTGCAAATAAGCACTTTGTGTTTTCTCTTTGCCATTTCTATGTCATATTTAAGATCCATTGATTAGCTGCATGATTATGGGCTTAAACTTATACATATGCAATTATTTAGTGTCATCGATGTAACATATTAGACAGGCCAATGTAATGGCCGACAACAGAAGATGACTACTAAAAGTGTAATTGATTTTGTGCTTCCTCCAAACGAAAAAAGTGTTTAAAGACACAAGAAAAAGTTATAAAACAAAAAAGTGATAAATTGATAAAAAAAAAATTAAACAAAAAACATAACAAAAAACCGATAAATAAATAAAACATCGAGCAACGGGAATGGACATTTATTGGAATGTGATGCTGCATTTTGGATAACCCCTAGTGGATTTCCGGTAAGACCAATAGCAATGATGTTTATAAGAGTAGCGCATAAAAGCGCGGCGAGTATGTTCAGTGAAACCATATCCTCAAGCCCTCCGGACGATGTGTGCACGAGTGTGTGAAAGTCAGCTGAGTCATGGGGTGGCTGCGTGTCATGGTCATGACCCGCATTGCTGCGCGCGAATTCTTCTGCTACAGAAGTTCCTTCAGGGCTGTTGTGCTCTACACCCGCAATTCCTTTGTACAATTCCTTTGTAGTGTCATGTTCTATATTAATTAAAAACAGTGTTGCGCACAAGGATCACAATTCATTTGTCCGATTTAATCCTAGTGAAAAGGTGGCGCAATAACGTCGATAAATTAATTGATAGAGTAAACAAACTGTCGCAATCAATTAAAGTCGAGTTATCCGAAATGGTTCATGAAATTTCGTCCTTCGAGTTGTCGGTTGTTTACTTGTGTATCCCTTAAGTGGAATGGAGTAAAGATGTTTACTTAAAGGTTGTTTTAGTTAATTACAATGGGGTTGGAGCCAGTTTTGAATTCATACGATAACAATAAACTTTTTAGGGGTGATTTTAAAATGTAATTACATTGGTTTGTAATTTTAATTTATAGTATATTTTGTACATTATAGCGACTTTAAAAAAATATACATTTAATCAATGTAATCAAATATTTAAAAAATCGATGAATGTATTTTTGAACATGTAAATTTCAAGAATTTTTAAAGAATTTTAGCAAAAATTCTTTTCTAAAAATAGTACTTCTGCCCTACTCGCATTCTTTTCTTAAACCTTATAAAATATTAATGTCTTTTGGGTTGCCAGTTTCATTACTTACCCTCTTCCATCTCTGGGCTCTTACGATAACACACATTCCAGAACGCTGTCTTTCATCTAAAAATTCGTTGAAATTAGTTCTCTAGAGATATATAAATTTATTTTTACATATTCATTGAAAGGTCGTGTTTGCTCAGGGAGGCTTTTATCAACTCGTATATATGTATATTTAGGCTTAAAAGTGTTTGCTCTCCAAGGAACTTGCATTTGTTTGCTTTGAGAAAACGAAAATCTTCTTTTTACGTGCTTAAGAAAAAGAAAATTTAGTAAGAAAAATGGATTTTTATATTTGAGTTAATTTTTAATGTATAAATAGTGCATTCGATTTTTTATTCGGAATTTTATTGATTTGGGTCATTCTACAGACAAAACTCTTTAATTTTAAAAAAAATTAATTTAATTTAAAACTTTAATTCATAAAATTATTAATTATATTTTATTTCAAAAATATACAGTTAGCATCCTAAGTCAAATTGCATTTTCTATCGGAATTTTCAATCGAATGATTCAATTGTCACCCACAAATTGCACGTCTCAAAAGTTTGATCAACTTAATCTGAAAACTTTGGTGCCATATCTTAATTTAAACCACATGCTTCTCGTTTAAGTGAGCTACTGTACATATTTCTTATCTGTGAAGATTGAACCAGATGTTGACAGTAGACGTTAACAGTAGACTTGTTGGTATAATTATAAAAACCTATTGAAAGTGATAATCATCAGCTATGATATTGTTAATTGTACAAATAGGTATCAAAACAGTGAATATTTTACGTAAGTAAAAGATTTGTCTCAATTTTAGAAAGACAATTTCTGAATGTCGATGAATAGGTTTTTTGATATAATTTGCCAGTCAGATTTATCTATTTCTTGTCTCTTATTAATTGCTAGTACGAAAAACGTAGATTACAAAAGTATTCAGTTTTTTAAAGTTCTTTGTACAAATGAAAGCAAATAATATTTATTCTCACACTCGAGACCGACCTAAACTGATTCCCAGTGGCAGTTTCGAAATGATTTATATCCTTAATATTTCGTTACCCTTCCTTCACACCACCAACCCACATTCCCCGTTGACTTATCTGGCGCCCATCAATGTTCCTCGGAATTCATCACCACCAAGTATAGTTTTTGTGCAGACTAAATTTATATGCCCTTCACACGCTATCCAAGTATTCAGTCGCTATGTTGTTGCCGTTGTGATGATTTACAATTTATACTGCTGAATGGGCATGTGAATATATCACATATGGCCCGAAACAGTACGACCACTGCGCTTAATTTTTAACTACATCCAACGAATGGAACTATACGAATGATTATATTATTTATGGCGTGTTAATGGGGATTTAAATAAAATGTGTTAGTACAGGGTGTTTAAAACATTTGCAATTTAAGATATTTCCTAAATAAAAAAATGTATTTAGTATAATAATTAATTTGCTAATTTCTGTACAACAATGGTAATATGAACAACACCTTGTGTTCTGTAAGCATGCGCGGTGCCGTCGACTTGTTAATGACCGCACGTGCTCATGCATTTCTACCATAAAACTTATTAGGTGGAATTTCAGCGTAGAAAGTGGCGGGTAATTAATTCAAACCAAACATTTGATTAATTTAGAAGCGATACGAGTCGAACTTTCTCAAAAGCTTCTCTGGCTTTATTTTTGGTCATTAAATTCATTTAACACTGTTGCATTCGCAGAATGTCTACTTTACATGCCAAAAATACAACCGATGAATGGCTATTTTGACATTTTACGAGCTAATAGAGCTTTTATGGTATTTCCGACCATTTCAAAAACGATAATATATATTTTATTAGATCGGCAAAACTTGGTCCTTTTCTACATCACAAAAAAAAATTCAGTGAAAAGCAAATATTTTATTTTTCTACGCAATTCAATTAAAAAGAGAAAATCTGTTTTATAACTTTTAATAAAATATTTAAAGGATTGGGCATAAAATTGATGCAATCAATAATTCAATGTGACATTCTAAATTACAAATGCCTAATAACGTTCTCTTATATCAACTTCTTAAAATTATACATAACCCATAATATTTCGTAAATTAAAAATCTGTATTCAATTAAAAAAGTTCGTATATTTACTTTTAAAAGGGATGAAATATAATAACCGAAGTTTGATATTTTGATTGAAATATGTGTGTAATTTTCCATAATTTCACAAGGCATGTAAAATTGGACATCAACCCTTTACCTACGCGCTGCTGATTTTCAAAGGAATGCCGCGTATAATTACCATACCATTTTCGCAATACCTTTAAAAATCAATACACCAAATAGTACCAAGAATTTAATTAAAATTATTTAGGTCACCTTTTGAAAATTAATCAACCGCAAAACTATGTACATATTTATAGACAATTATTTCTTGTTGGCATTGTTAGTCCCTTTTTTGCCATCACTTCATTGCCAAATAATACGAAACGAATTCTCTTAGAAATGACCTAAATTAGTTTTATTTTAAATACTACATAATTATTTTCTGAAATTTAATATATACATATACATAATTATACGAAATGGCAGCTATTAAATGCATATGAAAGCATAACAGAAAAAAATTAGAGCACATTTTAAAATCTAAATCTTTTGTGCTGAAATGTAATATTCGTTTATGGCTTGCATTTAGCAGTCGAACAATGCTCGAATTTAGGAAGCTTATTGTACACATTTTACAGGCTGACAAATCGTATACATTTACCACAAACATGCATGGATTTTCCATTCATAACTCTTTGCATAGAAAATACAGCAGACAGGACTGGTATTAACAACTCACAAGTGTGCTGACACTCGTATATATATATATACGTAGTTTATAATTCTTAGACTCTTTCATGCGGGACAATACAAAGACACATTTAAGGAGATTAGTTTATCGTATGAAAGAACAACAACTGTTTTAAAACTCGCACAAACACAATGGTGGACTTTGAACTTTAACAAGAACAAATATTCTCAAAAGCTTCCAGTTTATCCCTTATGTGCGATGCGTAACAAAGCCGTAAAATATTGCTTGACATAAACCTACTTCCGTTCAGTGTTGTTGTTGTCGCCGCGCGGATAAAATACACGGCCCGGAAGCTTGGAACAAAAGTTCTGGAGGGCTCTTAAGGCTTTAGGTCAAGGTCAATACTCTTGACAAATACGAAGAAAACGGAAATCCAGATAAGAGTTTGGTATAGAGTATTTGAGCTCAGTTTGGAAACAGTTGAAGAATATATTCAAACTTCCTCCTTTCTTAACGGTGTTTAGGTAACCTTAAACTTGTTGAGTGCTATCAGTTAATTAAAATAAAAAATTAAAATTGATTAACCTAATCGCATTTAAGAGACTAAAATTCAATTAATCTTTGTGGCTCATGACTTTCAAGATGTTGATTAGCTTTTTAAAACCTTTTCGAGTTTAGAGAACACAATTTAACAGTTAATCTCCTGGATCATTTTTCATTTCTATCATAATTCTATTTCATATAAATTGTCGTCAACACCGCCGCAATTTCATTTGACAATGAAACTCTTTTACGTTGGGTCAATCCGTAAAGCTTTTGGAAAGGACCTTTTAGCCACACGCAAACAACCCACACACACACGCCATTGATATTTCCCCGATTAAATTCTTCCCTCCATAGACTGACAACCCAAATTTTGCGACGCGCCTAGTCGTCCTTCTTTGCGCCATGATTTAATTTTTTTTTTTTTGGAATTGACTATGTAACATGTATTCACCGTCCTAAAAGCACTATCTTTCTTTTCATTTCCATTGTGTGAATATTCTCCTTCGGTGTGTAGTGACAATAACAACATACGCAGTTACGACGAAGAAACCATGTGTGTAGATGTATGTGCTTCTATTTTCCATATTTGTAGTTTTGTGTTGAGTGGGAGTTTTGTTGACTTTTCCAAACTGAAACCATATGAGTGTAATACCGTTGCGTTTTACGCGTGTACACTTTAAAAACGCTAAGGCGGGCGCCGCTGTCACGACGATATCAAGTCACACGTGCAGCTTTATTAAGTTAAGTAAATACAATGTTGTCGCAAAGCTTTTGTTAGGTAACACAGCGACATTGTTTCCATAGCCTCTTTGGCTTGATTTCATGACATCAAATTATTTGATCCATTTAGAATTTACATTGAAAAAAGGGAGGGTTGAGGGTGGTAAACAAATCGTTTTGGAAATGTAGAACTCATTGGTGCAGAATGGTCGACCCTTCGTTCCAATTTCGAATTTTCTCGAATTTTAATTAAATTATGTACCGTCTTGGCGACATAGTAATCAAATATTTTCTCTACACTTTTGTAGGTTAAAAAGAAATGCGCCTAGGCGGCCCCACATCAGGTGTCGGTGGTGATCCAATTTCGATAAGTGCAGCCTCAGCTGCTGCCAACGACTATGCCGAACTGTGTGACCTAGGCCCATCGCGATGGAGCACCCGGCCATCATCGTCAATCGCTCATCATCCGCCAGCACCGTACAACTCAATGCATCACGTCAGCTCGGCGGCCATGAGTACCAGCCGAATGCGTTCCAACAGTTTCGAGGCCGAAGACATCGGCCCCTATGGTAGCACACGCATCGGCAATAGGTAACTATCCAACAATATTTATCCGCCACATCCTCAATCCATACACACATGTGACTACACTGACACCCCCACTGATCCCCCCAACACACACACACACACATCGAACATGAAATACAAGCATATACCCATCGTATCCTCTGTTGCGTTTTACTTTATGGGCCCCCATCCTCGCACAGTACGAGTTCGTTGCGGGGCCGAAGTGGCCTCTACTACTCACCGCCGGGAACATCCTACACGATAGTGGAGCGGCCCCATTCACCTCATTACTATTACAACACAGCGGCTGGCAGTAGCGGTGGCAGTCATCCGGGGCCACCATCAAAGTCGGGTTCGCTGCCCACACGGACCTCATCCTATTTAGATAATCAATCGCATGCGGTGGGCGGCAGCGGTGGAGGCAGTAGTGTGCCACAGAGTTCACGACATGCCGCCATCAACAGTAAAAAGCGGCCGATCTCGCCGGAGCAAGTGATACGAATTTTCGGTGCCACAACATCATCACAATCAGTTCCTAATAGCTATCATTATAGCAATGGTGGGACGAAGGATCGTGGTAGGCGCAGTCCTGCTAGCAGTCCGCCATCCACGACGCATCAGGTGAGATTTTAATGATTTTAAATGATTGGAAATTTGTTATTTTAAGATTTAGATGATCCATGTATCAGCTTAGGTGGTAGCCAGAAGCTGAGAATCGTTTTAGGTCTTGGCCATTTATTATGCTAGCAGTTAATTAAAGTCACAAAGTGGGAAGTTTTACAACTTGAAACCAGGCAAAGTGGTTTGGTCCACATTTATAGGAATTTAGGGGTTAATGATGTATATTATTTTATTTATAAATGTCTAAAATATTATGAAGACATGTTGTCAGAAAGTTAATACGCAGAAACATAAATATTCCCAAAACAGCCATTACCTATTTGTGGATGTGAGTTCCAAATATTTTACCAGCCCCAAAAATTACCAGTCAGCTTAACTGCTAAAAATCAACCCCTCGAAAGTCGTATCTAATTAACGAACAGCGGTTAATCGCCGCCCCCACAAATCCAAATGTGAAACAGCAAAACAGAAATCCAATTAAACGCAGATTCCAAATCGTTTTGGCTCCCCCATATTGGTCATCCCATTGGGAAAAGATTCAACGACCAAAATTATATTTTATTAATCATCTGGAACTGTCATTCTCTTTTTCAACCACCCACCACCACCACACCCTCATCCGCACACCCCCACCCACGCCCACCCACAGGTATATCGAGAACGCGAACGGGAACGTGATCGCAGTGTGCCGAATATTCATGAGCTGTCCACACGGACGGTCACAATGTCACGAGATCAACAGCAAGACGGCAGCCATGGCTTTGGCATATGCGTCAAAGGCGGCAAGGATGCTGGTAAGTCACATTGAACAATCATAAACCCAGCCAATCATGTACAAAACATTTCCTCGTCTGATTAACATACATAAATTCTCATTTTCAAATCCAAAAAAAAAAAAACAAAAAAAAATTAATACAATGGCGGAAGGCGTTGGAGTGTACATCTCGCGCATTGAGGAAGGTTCTATAGCGGAGCGAGCCGGCCTACGACCGGGCGACACAATACTAGAGGTCAATGGAACCCCGTTCACCTCAATCAGCCATGATGAGGCGCTTAAGGTATGACATTGTCGACGCACAAACAACATCTGTTTTGAATTCTTGTGTTCGGATTATTTTGGTGTCTGACGATGAAGGAGGCGCCGGTGGGTGTGGATGCATCCACCCCCGTTACGGCAGGACACTTGACTGTGTATATTTTATTGTGTACTTTGTGTGGTGACGTTCCAGTCAGAATGGGCTGACTTTGTTGACCTTGTTTTATTGACCGGCTAAACAAAATGCGAGAGCACTTACTTTATTTCGGATGCACGACCCACCCCCTCGTCTGCCCCAGCCCTCCTCCTTTCACTACCTCGTACTCCTCGCTCTGGCACCCGATTCAGGTCAGGTATTTACTTTTATCTGTCAATAGGGGTTGTATCGATTATTGAGAGGGTAATTCAGAGGCAAGTGGATAGTGTGCAGTGAACCGTCGGCGGTATTAAACGTCTCAAACATATCGCTCAATTAAGCACCGTCCACCGTGTGTACTCGTAAATAATGCTACTTACAAGTTAGAGTTCGTCGAATCTTGCGTTTTTTTTTTTTGCTTACCTAACTTCTACTTCTGCATAGGGGTTTCTTGGATTTGCGTCGATCCATCTTCAGAGTGAGTGTATTTCATTTCAACGATTATCAGGAACCGTACTCGCCAACAATTTCATTTATGAATTAAGGGTAGTTTTGGCAGGTTACTGCAAATTGTAGCCCAGAAATAGTAGCGAAAGTGTTTTGTTGTCATGCCAATGCATACATAATTTAAAACAATCATTGACTGTGCTTCTATTTTAGAATAAACCATGTGAACTTGAACACAAACTTAAGTGAACGTGAACGAGTTGAGTAATCTTGAAAATCGATTCGAAGATGTAGTGCGTTTTAAACTCCTGCGTGTATACTTAAATGTTTAATCAAGGTAAAATGTACGTTATTTCACGACGCCATTCAAATGGCCTTCAACGTTTCCATCTTTTCCTTGTTTCTAACTTAAATGTCCTTGAAGGTCTTTTTACTTACCACAATTTTTGTTTTTTTAAATCAATACATTTATTGGTAAAATGTTGATTCTCTTGCCCCGTTATTAAAATTCATTCTGTTTTATCGAATCCACCACTTCATCATGCCACCACCAGTCATAAATATTCAATTAAACGATAATATGATTGGTGAAATGCGTTTCCAAACGCAATCGAAATGCGTGACCAAAGGACTATTTTCCTGTCCATCACTTATGTTAGGATTCAATTAATGTTTTATGTGTTGGAAAATGTTCATAACAATTTCAATTTTTGAAGTTTATTGAATTCGATAGAATTGTATTTATTTCAATTAATGTATTTGTAACTAAAGTGATGTTTTAAAATAATCATCCCCTATTAGCTTGATAACTATTTTCCACAAATTTATGGTTAATATTAAAACTTCATTATACATAAATAAAATTATGGACAAGCAACAAATCCCAGCCATAATTTTGCATCTTCTATGTCGCACAATAAATCATCCCCCAATTCCACATAATCTCTCTTCTTGCGTCAGCACGAAACACGAAACCTTATATAAATGTCAAAATATCCGTTATTTCAGTTTTAAGTAAAGTTTCCACCCCCGATTAGCGTCCAATATCCTCAATCCAGATCGATACAAACATACATTTCACCCCAAGTCTGTGCCACATATAGAACTTTATAATGAAAACATACATCACACACACTCGCACGTCTACAATCGACATAGTGCTCGTCTTGGAAATTGGGGCGCCTCGCCGCGCCACGCCATTCCATCTCACACAAATCTGGAGTTTCGCCAAGGTTAACAGGTTGCATGTGCGGATAGCATTAAGTGGATGGTAGGGGGAGGGGGGAGGATGACGCTACCCCCCATTGTAAGAGGGCGCCCGTTGTGTTCGACAACTGGGACAGGAGGCTGCTGCAAAAGAACAGCCCGCTTGTGAATTATAGTCATCGTCTGAGTAATATGACGCTATTAATGTTAGCTATTCGCCTGTGTAGTTGAAACAGTCTGCATGACAATGGCAGGCAAATGTTGAGTGTGGCGGGCTGCAATTTATTTCTGCACAATACACCATATCTAGAGGGTCGCGGCTGTTCACGTGCACGTTCGCGCGCCCATTGTGGCGGTGGATGCATGTGACAATAAGTGCTTCAAGCCAAATGGCTGAAGCGAATCTGCTCCAGTGGAATTCAGTTGTTGTTCGTCTCCCTTATACAGTCGCTTTGTCTATTTTCTTCAACATTGTTCTGGTTTTTGATGTTATCTCCCATAAAATGTATTTCTTTTTACATGCTTTCTATCTTAAGAGAGTGTTTTTTGTATATATTTTTTGTTATATCCAACATATTTTGATAAGACGCATATTCTTCATTCTAATTTTTACGTCTTTATGTCGTCTGCGTCGCGGTATCTCGTTGCTGACGCTTCCCAACCATCTTTACTCGCGTGAATAGCATCAAACGGTAAACATATTTGCATTCATTTAATGTTGTCTTTGTGTGTATATCTATCTATAAGATCGTAATGTGTATTTATGTATATGTACCTGTAACGCATAATATTGTATCATATTCCTGATTGAGTATCATCCGCCAAGTGTATTAGGCTTATATGATGGCAAAGCATCCACTTCTCGCATCTAGATTCAACACATCCTATTCACTGTATGTTGGAATGGCTCTTCACGGGCACATATACATTTATTCTAATTCTATACTCATCTTATATACAAGAATTGCTCCTTTGTTGTGCTTCTTAAGTGTGTACTTGCCTCCTTCTCTATTTTAAGCAACCTTGAACATACAATGAACAATAGAAAATCCTCCTATTCGCAGCTTCCGGTTAAGAATTTTGCGTGACATCACCATATCCCTATACTTAAACAGATGGTGCTCCATATTTAATCCGAAAATCGTATGAGATATTCGCGTTTGTCTAATTGCATGTATATTTGCCCTGCTTAATCCTCCTCAGACATTCATATCCTCACTATTCATCTGTCTAATCGTCAACTTAATAATTTCTTGTATTTCTTGAACTACCCTCTCACAAACAGCGTTGCGTACAAATTCTGAAGTCATCACGTCAAATAAGTATGACGGTGCGAGCGCCGCCGACGCTTAATTCTTCGGCGGCTCCATTCCACGGCTTTGGGCCGCCACTCAAGGACACCATGTATGCACCGTTGCCGTATCGACAGACATGCTCGTGGATGGATCGTCAAGGTCGGCCGGCATCGCCGCCCGCGGAATACGGTGGGCGACGCACGGAGCGACGTGACCGCATGAGACGCGTCGAACTGGTCATCGAGCCCGGTCAGTCGCTAGGGCTGATGATTCGCGGCGGTGTCGAGTATGGATTGGGCATTTTTATAACTGGCGTGGACAAGGACAGCGTAGCGGATCGGTGTGGGCTGATGATTGGCGATCAGTTGCTAGAAGTGAATGGGCAATCGTTTCTCGAGGTAACACACGATGAGGCGGTGGGCCAGCTGAAGTACCATAAAAAGATGTCACTGCTGATACGGGATGTTGGCAAGGTGCCACATTCGTGTACGACAGTTGAGCCGGAGCCTTGGGACGCGTACAGTCCAACAGGGACGAGGTGAGTGCTGATTTTTTAAATGAATTATTATATTTTTTTTGGAGATGACAATTACCCATAAATTTGAGTGCGAATTTTTGTCATTTCGGTTTTATGTAAATTCTTAAATTGAAATCGTTTTATACAGGAATATAAACTCCTAATCATTAGGAAAAATTTTAGAAAAGTAATTGAAATTGTTTGCATTCAAATAAAATCAAGTTCAATATCTCTCTGATTTAATTCAAGTCATGCAAAAAAAAGAATCACCCAAACTAAACAAATTTTCTATCCCTAAAAAACCCTCATCAGCAGTAGAAGTCGTCGAAAATGTCCTACATCGGTGATGGTTGAAGAAAAGGCCAGATCTATGCTACCACGACATCATTTCGCCAGCCTCTCCTACTACATCACTGAGTATGGACGTAGGGCAATGACCGTAGATGCCTTTGTTTCCGTACTTTTAGAAATGTTAGATACACCGGAAAAGGTACACATACGTCCCAAATGAAACTTTCCACCAAACTCAATCACCCATACGCACATCAGACAGAGGGCAGATCTAATTCAATTTTATTTAACCTTCGTGCAGCATACACTAGTGACCGAAATACGAGAGTTGATATACCCAGAGGATCGACCACGGTATGACGAACTGGTATACCGAAAAGATTTACACTCAGACAGACGGGTAAGTGTAGCGTTATCTTAGAGCAAAGTCTTGAAATAAAAGCGTTGAAACGTATGTCTTATATAGGTATATAGAAAGAAAGCCTAAGTAGAAGAAAATTGAATAAATAGTGAAAAGCCAATGTGCAAAGAAAATTAGAAACTATGCGAGTAGAATCAGTGAAAACTTGCTTGCCTAGAAGCACCAGAAACTAATCCAACTGGTACCACTTACACTTGTTTCCACTGCAAATTTTATGCAACTGTCTACTGTCATTTCTTGAATTTATACATGCACTCGAACCCTCTTTCACTTCATTTCCTCATATCCGTAGGTGTACATTCAATTACAGGTAAAGCCGACATATTCGCTCTCTCTTATGTGTACGACTGCATGCATAGCGATAACCGTTTAAGTGCAAAACGCGTCAACTGTAATTTAAAAATATTTTTACCCATTTAATGGTCTGTCCCCAATGAAAGCAAATTCTTTCATAAAATTTCTTTCTACAATGTCGTCTAAAATGTCAATGTTATGGAATAGTATGAGTTCCATTAGCTTCGCCTTGCACGCGCATCCTGTGCAAATACAAAAAAAAAAAATAAAAACAATCATTATGTGACACATATTTTAAACATGCGATTTTTGTGCTGCAATTTAAACAATTCTGTAGCACAATCACAATGGTAAATTCAATTAATACCCTGGGGTCTGCTTCAACGCCACAATCCACGCCATTTGGCTTCGGTGCTGGAGGTGGTTCAGCAATATATGCCTTCTAATTATTGGCGAGAGATGTTTTATATATGCGCGTATATTCAGTGTCTAATGCAATTCAAACTAGATTAGTTTCGATTTCAGAATGCAAATTGTGTGCATTTTGTACACGCCACTATTTGTCGGTCGTCGCACGATGACATGCATTCGAATTGGCAACAATTGCCTTTCAAGATTGATTAGATTGATAGGCAATTGTATGGATGTTCCGGCAGCCGCAATCCATTTTGGACCGTTCGTCTCTCAGTTTCGTCAACGTTGAAATTCAAGTTGAATGGCTGAAGCAATTTCGACTGTATGCCATTATTCAAAAGTCAATGGACTGAATGTGAGCTTTTATTCCCAGCCATGAATAACGTGTCTGATTGCCATTTTAGATGATTTACTTTCAACATATTTTTCTTTTGAATATCATAATATCTATTGAAATGGAAGTTATGAAAATAGCATTCCCTTTAGGGATTATTCATTTATGAAATACCTAGAAAATATATTTAGATTTAGGCCGTTTTCTTTCTTCGAATTCACTTTCAGTTTTAGTGACACGCCTACATATCTACTACATTATATTCTTCAATTTACATTGTAGACTTGTAGGCGCCTCTCAATGATACATGAATGATACATTGGCATAGAATCGGCCGAAATTTGAAAATCTTGCATGACAAAACGCGATAAAGGCTCCAAATAATTATTTCAAATTAATACAAATAAGATTCTTTGCTACAACGAATTGATTCATCCAGACTTGACAGGCATCAGTCAAAGCTCTCTTTCATGTTCAATCATAATCCATTGTCATCGCCATATATCTCACATTGACTGGGTGGCATTCAGCTTTTACGCCATAAAAACTTTTTACATTAATTGTTAAGCTGTGTCGCTTTTGACACTAAATCGTAATATCGCAAATATAAACAGTCAAAGTGACGACAATTAATTTTGTGTCACTCTGCATCAGAATCATTCTTTTCAAATGCTTTTGTGCTGAACAGCCGCCTGGAGCTTTTTTACAAAAACGTTTTTTATTCACTGAGTCGTTTTTTTTTAAGAAATACTCTACTTTTTGTATACCTACCACGCACTTATGAATGAATTTTCGTTACAACTTACAATTTGATGGTAGAGCTTTTTAACTGAATATTTGCTACGCTTTTTTACGCTTAATAAAGACGACATTTCCTAACAGGTGATAGTGAGAGATCTGTATGACTTTTGAAATCAAATAAAAGCAACTAAAAAATTACGAGTTTATAATAATTTTTAGTTAAATTGACGGAAATCCCTTGCTTTTATTAAATAAACTAGTATTAAAATATTTATATTAAATACATGTACGTTAAATAATATATCAGAAATAATCGACTAAATCTATTTTAAATTCAGGTTAGCAATATACGCTTCGATAGAATCCAAAGAACTGTTAATTTATGTTACCTGTCCAACTTGACCAACATAGCCTAATTATTCAAATGCAAAAGTGCAATTAGTCAACAGACATATTTTTAAGTGGAAAAAAGTGATTTTAAAATTGGTTATAGCCATTCTCATATGATTAATATTTAAAAATATTCAGTTTTAACTTTGATTTCCATGTTGTATAAGACTTATGATTAATGACATATTTTGAATCGATATTCATATATTACTTCATGGAATGAGTTGGAAAACTGTTGATGTAATCGTTGAGCGAATTCGTAAACGAAATCATCAATTTTACTATACATGATTACATCTTTTTGTAAATTACATTTCAAAGCTCAAACCAACCAACCGAATTAAAATCAAACTTTAATTTAATTTCCAAAATTATCGTCAATTTAAATACTTAATAACAAAGTAAAAAATTAGCCTTGAATAGGAATGCACGAGATTATGTGATAATCCTCGCTATCTCCCACCATCCTTACCAATTTGTTTATTTGTCAATAAATAATGGTACTCAATTTGTCGGTATGTTATTTGCTGCTCAATAGAATGTGTGATTAATTGTCATTCGTAATATGTTAGACACATGTAATATTCAAGTGCGTTTTCACAGAAACCAGTGATTAATTGATTATAATTGATTGTTTATATATTGAATTGAGATGTTGGTGGATAAGAATCATTACATTTAGTACTTTCTTGTCACGAATTTTGGATTAGTCGACTGAACTTGATCGGAAATCGATTCTATCAATAGAGACAATTTGGTGTTTTTAGCTGATACAACTTAAGTTATTCGATTCTGATCACATACATTGAATGTTATTCGATTAATGAAAAAGCTCATTGCAATTTTATTTAAAAAAACAAACAACAAACAAAAAACTCTTGTCAGCAGCTGCTTCACTAATTCTATGATGAGTATGAACCTTATGATTCACACACTCATTACATAAAAAACATGTTTAATACGCGATCAAGGGTTATTCAACTTTCACACATTTTCAAACAAATTGATGAATGGGCAGTGCTAACGAGCGCTATCGAAGGGTACTGACTTTGAGCCGTAAATTTGATATCATTAAATAAATAATAAGATATGGAGAGAACTTTGTTAAGATATGCTTCATTCTTGTAAATTGAAAATTGCTTTATTTCGGCAGCATTTCCTTCTATTTTGTAACAGGCAGTGCTAGTTTATTTATTTACTTTCTAATGAAATTATAGTAATTAATGAGACTGAAAATTCGAATATTTGTTAGATTATTTGCAATAAAGATAAAACATTATCAGCAAAACTGAATCCTCTCACACATATCAAGCTAAATATAGCCAATCGCTTCTTGTAGTTACGACACAGCCATTTGTTTGACTTACATCTATTGTTTTTCACATTTTACTTTTGCAATTTGAATTGATTACAATATATCATTGAACGAATGCAATAAGATATTCAATGACTTTCTTTCTCTCAACATTTGTACACATATCTTGCACAACACTCGTAGCTTAAACACACAACCAATTTTAATTCAACAACTTTGATGGATGCTGCTTTTGCCATTTTAACATGAAAGTGATTTATTCACTTTTTCTCTCTAACTCTCAAATACTAGTTAATTTAAATACACATGCGATTGTACAGAAAATTTACATCTTTGATAGACACTTACCTTTTGAAAACGTATGGCAGAGTACGATTATTTAAAAGAAACTCACACACAAACTTAGACAATTAATTTCATTTTCATTGGCAACTCGTAATGAGTGTAATAATGATTTAAGACGGAGAAAAACACTTCATGTGCACACAACAAATTCGAGTTTGAGAAATTTCACTTGCAATTATGTTAATCAAGTCGTCGGCAAAAAGAATGTGCAATTAATAATTAATCAATTAAAACACGCGTAACGACGTTTGAAAGTGAAATTAGTTGCAACTATCAGCACATATTAAGTAAGATCTGCGCACGAAACAGGTTAATTCCATTAATTTGTCTATATCACTTAAATTCGATTGTATGAACAAAAAAACAAATGAGCAGCAGCCACTGCATATCACGGATACCGACTTGGAGGTGATGGAGGCGACAAATCACGCCACTTATCAAACCATCGTTGATGCCC
The DNA here is from genome assembly GCA_026546915.1 of Sylvicola fuscatus. NCBI lineage: Eukaryota > Metazoa > Arthropoda > Insecta > Diptera > Anisopodidae > Sylvicola > Sylvicola fuscatus. The sequence goes on from JANSTS010002110.1 coordinate 64,370, forward strand.
ATCGATTGCGGTAAAATGTTACAATTGTTTTTTTTTTTTAATCAGGTTTTCTTAAATTCTTATTAACCACGTCTATATATCTCTCTTTGCCTCGAATTCGTCGTATCTTGATTTCATTATGTCTGGGCTATTTTTGGTAAATGTTTACGCAAATTGCCAATTTACCAGACCGTCTGGGGCAGCCCCTTACCGGCCGCTATCCGCCGGGCCAATTCTCCATCGTCACTACTCTTCATCACAGCGTCATTTAGCTCAAGGTCAGACGACATCGACCACCGCCACAATGACCACAACGACGGCGGTCTCCAACAATGAGTTAAATAAATGCGAAAAGGGTGCTAAGGTGAAACAGCTCAATCACATTGCACTATTAACTAGTATATAAATATGCCTCCTCTCTTAAATCACGCAAATCTTTAAACTTTTTAACATAAATCTCACACCTTTTTATACAAAAAAAATTGAAAATATATAAGAATAACCAATACGATTAGCCGCAAAAAGTCTCCTAAAGTCTCGTCTTTGTCTTTTTTAAATTTGTATTTTGTCATGCACTTTTAATTCCAACTACTCTTAAAAGAATACCATTTTATGAATATTTTATCATTGCAGCATCTTTAATTAGGATTTTTAGGATTTAAATGAAATAGTAATTATCAATCGTTGTCACAACGATTGTATCGTTACTATATTGTATCTTGAAGCTTAATAGTACTTTTAACTTTTAAGTAAAGTTTTGGTGCTCTGACGTAGCTTTTTAGTACTATCATGTAGAGTTTTAGTACGCAAATCAACTGTATGGTTTCAGAATGGCTACTTTTTAAACTTAATAGCGTCTGCACTTACAAGCAATCTTTCTTGTTACTAATAGGTGTTGTAATCTTTTAGGAGTACGACTTGGATGACACACGATCACGGCGTGGAAGTGAAACGCAGCTTTCTCGCGCCGAATACGAACAGGACGCTGTAAGTTAACCATATTTTTAATCTTTGTGTGACACTTTTGTTTAATTTTCACTTAATTTGGTTGCACTGAGATAATTAACAGACTATTAAAAAATTCCAACTGATTTAATTAACGTTTTTCGATTTTGTTTTATATATTTTTTATTAATTATGTATTATTCTATATAAGTCATATAATGTTTATATTTAAAAAATATATATTAGGAATCGACTTTAAATTATAAATCTGAAACGGAAGCTTTTAACAATTGGATTTTATTGTACTAACTGCAATATATTAAGATACCAAAGCATCAAAAAGATAAAATACATATTTTTCTATTTAAAAAATATGATTCTAATTGAAAACTACAATGAAAATAGCTACCGAGATGAAAATAACAAATGACTAAATTAGTGAATATAAACAAATACAAAAAAAAAGTTATAAATTTACCGTTAGAAAGCTTAAAAAGACACGTTCATCCCGCAAAATGTCGCTCATGCAACACATGACTCAGTTTGTCGGCTATGGTGGCCGATGTCATTGTTTTGTCGCATGCGGCTGGGCCATGTCGTTCGCCAATGTGGCCGGTGCCACCCCCATCGCCGCCCACCATAAGTGACCTCTCGCCAGTCACCAGATTGCGGTGGTGCAGATGTTGTTCCAACTTTGCATGTCCCGTGGTGATTTTCGGGCGGGGAATTCGCAATTGTTTCACGTCGACAAGCCAGCTTTCCATTTTCGTCGAAGTTCTTCTTGCAGCGATGGCAAATCTGCTGTTGAATTTCTATCTCCCACCCACTCGTACAACCGCTAGCCGATTAAAATGTGATCTGTCAAATAATTGAAAGTTTATAGTTTTAGACAGTTGAAGTTATCACCATTACTTTAGTCAGAGTATTTAGTTATTTTGAAATTTACTCGCATTACAACTTTTGTAGGCTAGGAATTTGTTATTACATTTTTGTTAGATTTAATTGACGTAATTTTATCATGCTATATATTTTAATTCGATCAATTATTGGATAGATGTCTGTAAAAAATTCAATGTTAACCAATACTATTTTATAAAAGCTTTCTAACTACTGAACTCTTGCGTAAATGTTTCAAATCATCACAATGTTGTTTTATTATAAAAATTACAATTAAATCATGAAGCAATCAATTCGAGATTTAAAGCTATCAATAAAATTTGTAATCTAATTTAATCACACAAATAAAGATTCAAAAAAATCAGAATGAACAAATAAAAACATCTTGAAATAAATGTTTTTTTATGTTGTTTCAAGTTTATGGTTATTGTAAATTTGTTTTTATTGTGATTAGAAAAAAATCATGATTCCTAGCTTTTGTTCATTCATAAATATATCGTAATTGATTAAATCATCTGAAAATGCATTTCTTCATTTGGATGATTTGATTTTGTTTAGTCATTGCGGTACACGATGTAGTGAATTGAGAAACGCTTTCATTCAATATGTGTTTGTTTACAATTTTAGTTAAAACATCTTAAGCTGATGATATCTTGAAAAATAACCGGTTGTTCTAAAAACACATCTCTAGAGACTTGAGATGTCGTTAAGTAAGTCAACAGAACAATCTGTTGCATCAAGCAAATGTGCTACTTTTGCAAACAATTAGAGTTGACTAATTGTATGTCAAATTAATGTTTTCAAGTATTCTTTACATTTATTTGGAAAGTTTTAAAAACATGCAAAAATGAGTTTCTTCTTATTAAAAGTGAAATCTGTAATTTATATTATTCTTAAATGATACATATAAAACAATAAATGAAAATATGAAATTTGTTGATTAAATTAAAGTAACAATTTAATTCCCATGAAAAATTTCATAATAATAATAACTCTGGGAAAGTACAAAAACTTTGTGAATAGTGAAATTAGCATTTGTACCTTTACCATACACGTCTAGGTAAAAGTATATTTTTTATTGCTAATTGCAATTTTTTATATATTACTTTCAAATACTGTTTAGACTTTTCAAATATAATATTTTAATTGGAGGTATGAAGGTTTTAAACGTTTTATAATTTCAAAATTGGTCAATAAAAACGTTTCTTCATTAATCGTTATCTTAATGAGTTTTAACGCCTTGACCAATCTTTTTTGACTATTTTTTTTTTATTTCAACTTAATTTTGGGCTAACCAAATTAATTTATTTCCACAAAATTAAAATTAACTATAAAAAAAATTGCCGACACTTATGCATTTTCACTTAATTATTTTTCAATGTATCCCATTTACACTGAAATGCGTACACACCACTCCAACAACAAAAAACGATCGTAAAAAAATTAACCTCATAATACTTGAAAGCTGCAAAAAAATTAACAACTCATATTAGCATCAGCTTCTTCATCTCCATCTTCACCGTCTTTGCACACACTCGCAATCTGTTCATTCCAAATTAAGAAGCGTCTCGCTTCGTGATTCGTGATGATCAAATCAAGTGCATAAACATTCATTGACATTGATTCGAAAAATATCGCTGCGCAATACAAATAATAATATGACACCATTCAGCATTAAACACCTTATTTCCATTTTAAGTCATCTACCACTTCAATGCCACACAATCTTAATGTCTAAAAAGAAAAATATTTAAATTAAATATTTCAAACTCACCAAACAAAAATAGAAAAGCAGCGTTTTTGCGCAAGACGCCAAATTTCCGGCAAAACAATAATTATTGGTGACTTCAGAAAAGCTCCTATTTAAATTTAAACAAAAGCACGATAAACTAAACCGTCAACGATATGAATCATCTGCTTTTCTGCGTTGGATGACGGCGGTATCAAAGCTCCTGATCTCTTTTACAGATGATTTATAACACTTGGGCTCTAATTTTACCGCAACCACTTGAACGTCTTTCAACTTTGCAAACAGCACTTGCATGTAAGATTTAAGAATTGCTCCGACTACAGCTGAGTTGTAGTTAAAAGTGCGTACATCTTCGTCGACGTGCTTTACTCGAATGGTTAAGAGCCGCGTCGAGCGTAATTTGCCGAAGCTATAGAGTTTATTACGTGTTGCAATAATGAGCGGCGCAAACAATGCACGATACTTCTTAAGACATTCGAGCATTCAAAGCTAAATTACTTTGAAGATTGGGCAAGGCATTGAGCAGTGGCCATATAACACGGCTGACTCAAATCGTATTTATATCGTGAACGTTAAGGTAAACGGTGGGCACAAGAACTTTTTCAAAGACACTGCGCGTTAATTTTATTACAGTTTTTTTTCTTTTCTCGTACTTGTAGTTTGTACTGATCCGTTATGTTTGTCTTCCAATGTGGTACTGATCTCATATGATCAGACTGACGAAAGTAGGCTCCGCAGTTTGTTGTTGAGCTGCCGCGCTTGTTTCTCATTTCGCTGTCTCACAACACGATCTTTGCCGTCTTCTTCGGCTTCATTCACATCGGGCCGTCTTTAGTTATTATAACAGTTTAACCGTCATTTCCCCTGCCTTCCCATCTCAGTCCATTGATATATGTCTTTCTCTGTGGTAGGTACTTTCTTCATCGTTCGCCGCGCTTTTCTACCACCATATCATTATTTCCTCACTCTACTCCATAATATGTTTTTTTATTAATATCGTTTGGTTTGTGTGTCTCTTGCTCGTTCTGCCTTCTTGTTCGTTCCTTGGGCATTTGCGTCTTAAGAAACATGACAGCGCCAATCCATGAGAACTTTTTCCAGTCAGTCCAGATATATATGTTCACTTACCTTTATAACGCGCCTATATGTTGCTTGGTGTACACATATGATCATCATATGTAACGAGTATCGGTGCATATAAATAAAAACAATCGCACATCCAAATTAAGAAAATACGGCGAGATGGAATCGCAGAAATTAAGCCGATTGCATTCAGTCCAATTAACTCTGCGTGTGCAGAAAAAATGTTTGAAAAGTTTGCACGTTTAGTGCTCTAAACATAATATTACGACGATGAAGCGTTAACTATGCTGGCTTACGGCGCTTTTTATTATTCAATTGCATCTAATTGCATGCGGCTATTTATGCCAAAAGTGCAACTTCAGCGTGAATTTGATTTTATTAATCGCAATTCACATTTCTTTATAAAGAATTTATTGTTTAAAGAATAGGAAAAGCTGCGAGGAAAATCTATATTTATCACAAAATTCTTAAGGCAGGATTTGTTCATGCATTTAATACTTGTAGTTCTTTAAAATGCCCTTAAAACCGAACTAAAACTTGTGCCATTTTCAGTGACTACTTTACGAACATTCACCTAAAAATGTTCTACCAGCATCTTAGAATTTTTAAATGACACTTCAAAACTTTGAACATGTTCTCTAAATTACAACACAAGCTGAAACTACTAAATCTCTTTAAAAAGAAGTCTTCACAATGAATACCATATAAAACTTCAAAGCACCATTTTATGGAGTATTTTGTGAAAAGCTTCTGAAGCACTACTTTGTCAGGCCATAGCCATCGATCTAATTATGGATAACAATAAATATTGTAAGCGTGTTAAACATCAAAAAGAAATAACAACTATTTACTTGCCACAAAAATATTAAGTTGATTTTTTTTTACCAACGTTTTAAATGTTCTTATGCTTTTTTACCACAATTGCCCACAGATGCCGAAACCCCTTCCATTCACTGACCAAAGCAAAACATATACATTTTATCTACATTCACTTTCACCAATCGGATTCAAACCAGATAAGCTGGCAACATTTTTTTGTACAATTATTTTGCATCTTCTGCAAATAACCAGAATTGACAACAACTTTCTTACATAGTTCTAAATATGATCATTTGATCAATAAACGTGTACATTGCATTGTAATTCGGAATTAAATAAAACCGCATCGGTCGGCATGTGCTTTTTACGGCGGTCATTTCCGTGAATTGGGCGTTCAAGTTTTCTCTTTTTCAATGCAAAACTTTGTACTTAATCTACATTTCCATGGTATCGCCATTTCGATATGATGCGCATGTGGTTCAAAGTTATAACTTACACGGCCATAATTGTCGGCAGACGGACACTCATGATCGTCACGATTTCGATGATCTCTTAGCTTTAATGTTAAGATTGCGTATAGCGCTCTATGTGTTGCTATCGCTTTACTATTGGACTATTTCGAATGTATCCATATGGTTTACTTAGCCAGAACTGCAGTAAATATCGATTGCCAAAGTACTTGAAAAATGTTACTTTAAAGAGTTTTTATTTTCATGAATGTCGCTAAGATTATACAAAAAGGAAACTTTAAAAAACAAATTATTGTTGCCCAATCTTAGGCCGTGAGAACAAACATTATTTCCGAATTTTCAGTTAATCGATAAGAAAATAGTACAATAACTAAATAGTAATCATTGCAACATTTTGATAATAATTATATTAAAATAAGGTAGCGTGTAGTTTGAGGTATTTTTAGGAAATATTTAAAAATATAGAATATTTGTAAAAGGGGCCTCCATTCAATGAAAATAGTTAGTTAAGCTGTACGAATTGCAGTTATTTAGTAACTTAGGTTGTAATATTTTAATTAGTTCATCACAATTTTTAAATCACAAAAGCTACAGTACTTTACTCACAAATCATATTATTTTCAAATATTTGTTTGGGATTAAAATCATGAGAAATCAAACGAACAAAATCAAATTATAAAAGCAAATGAGAAAGAACTTAGACAACAAAACACGACGAACAATTCCAATTACAGGGGGGCTACCTGGATGGTCTTCGAACTCATATAGGTGGCTTAACTCAGCGTGTCAAATCATGGTACTGGGGAAGACCTCTTGTAAGTGCAACCAAAAATATATATTGAAAGAATTTTGTATATACAATTTTCTTGTTTTTTTTAATTCAAATTTTCTATTAACATTTTCTGTTTTATTATGAGCTGCATTCACAATATTGATTTCGTATGTTTTTTGCAAATTAATTCTGCACTTTGTGATTATTTTATACGTTCGATTTGTGTTCAAAATATGATTTTTCGCAAATACTTTTCAAAAAATAAGGAATGGCCTAAAGCACATTAATGAACGCGAATGTGATATCCACAAGTTTTTCTTTTTTTCTATTGCAAAATTGATTTTCCATCTAATTATTTAAAGTTTGCCCTTCTACAGAACAAACAAACCTCTGCAATGCACAGCCGACGACAATGTTTCAATGCTAATACAAACCACTAAACAAAGCCATTCTCGTCTCAATCAACTACATACTCGCATACTGGCAGTTCTCAACACCTAAAACACCCCTAATGTATGCAACCCGCAATGCAGTCAACTGAACCGGATGTTTCAACTTTTCAATGCAAAACTCAGCTCACATTTTCTTGTTAATTTCAACAATTAACTAAGCATTATCGGTCTATGTCAAGAGGTCATGGGCAAATAGTTCGGGTAGTTCATTCTAAAAGCTCCACATCAGCTGGAAGAGCTACTTATTACTTTCGGTCTGGAGACCATGCACACATTCATGCATATTGTGCAAGTGTAATGGCTTTATATTCAGTTTTAAGTGCACACATGTACATGGTTCATGCTCAAAATGTAGCCTGCAGACCTACAAATAATTCAGCCTCGCTACAGTCGTAACACGAACAAAACGTAAACAACATGTTGCAGTTGTCATAAAAAAGCGAATAAATGAATTATTTCCGTGTGCTCGTATGGACCGCCATGAGCTGGCGAAATGGGTTGCAGCTGAAGCCTGCAGAAAATAAACACACAAAACACACAGGTTGTGGTC
>JANSTS010002110.1:72186-82377 GCA_026546915.1 Sylvicola fuscatus
ACAAATTTGATCCCATTGGTTTCAAGGAAAAAAAGAGTCAATGACATGGATATGTTTGAGAACTTTGATGCCATCAATCTTTTGAAAGTGACTCTTTATCTTTTGCACGAGTGCAGAAACGATGGACGTTATTTACTTTATCGTCTTACTTGGTGGTGACAAGAGCCTATAAGTGATGGCATTATCGTAAACTGATATGTTTTCTCACGTCATCAGCATCCTTGCTACTCACAGGGAAATTAATCGAACTTTTGATGGGGTGCCGAGTGCAACCATGTTGTATGCAAATTATTTAAGGGGATTCCTCAAGACAAACACCCAAAATATTTATATTAAAATTCTTAATAATTTCTGGAAAACGAAAGTTTAACAGCAATCGCTCATAATTAATTTTTTTTGTTTTCAAATCAAATCTACTTTTGATAGTTTTTTATCATATATGCAAAAAAAGGGAAAGAAATTAGGTAATATTTTCTGGAACTCTGTTTCATCGCAATTTTCGCTTTAATTTCATTGCTTCAAATTCACAGCTTTTCGGCTAAAATTTTAGATTTTTATGCTGCTTTTCAACTTCTTCATTTCACTTTGTCATTTTTATGTTGTTAATAAACTATGAATTTTTCAATATATATTTGCACTTTTAGTATGAAGAGGCACCCTGTTACTATAAACTAGTTTTTTGTGACTTGTTTGTTTGTTCATAAATTTTGATTTAAGATTTATTTTTTTGTTCACATATTAGAGAAATAGAAAGTTTTTGAGTTTGTGAAACCAATTTTAGCCTAAATAGTTTGTAGATAATTGAAATTAGAATATTTGCTGAAAACAACAAAAAAAAACTGTTTGAAAATTAGACATTTTAGAATAAAACTTGTTATTATTGATAGAAAATAATGAAACCATCTCCTAGTTTCTAGTAATCACATTTTTCGTTTGAACATATTTGCTATGCTTATAAAACACGTACATATGTGACGTGCACAAATTATTGATCTTAAAACCATCTGACCAATCACTGCGTGACATTTGCAACATTTCTTTTGGCACCGCACAAAACAATTGCCTACGAGAGTAAACAGATTTTCCTTTTATTGGAACCACTGCAATTTTAACACCAAAAACAAATTGTTCTTTGTTCTTATTTTAATTGCAAGTGCTACACTTAATTTACCGAATCTCTTAAAAGTGAGCGAAAGCACACCTTAAACTGCTCATATATTATATTTCGCTTTACAACAAAAAAAAAACAACCAAGTCGCCCCAGTAAAACTAAGAAAAAGACGTGACAAAATATTTTTGAGAAAAAGCTCACTTTGTACTTTCTTCATTAAACTAATTAATCTATTAAAAACTACATGCACACCAAACGTTCCCATTAACTTGAATTCGTTTTCTTAATCCATTTTTCCGCGTCCGTCGCTACAACAAATACCAAACAAACGAAATGCGCTGTTTCGTTGCTTTCGCCGTGCGATTACGCCTTGAAAGGAGTTGGCAACCAAGTTGTCGCGCAGTTTCGACATGAAGGACGAGAACGAGCACATGCTTGGTGACAAGGCGGCCGGTGTCCGACGACATCAGGTTAGTATAGTTTCCAACATCGTCTAGCCAGTCGCACTAGGCGTCTGGGACGACGTCCATTCTTAATCCATATAAAGCTCCATAAAGTTTGTTAACGTATTTTTTTTGTGTTATTTTCTCTTATTTTTTTCGTGTGTGTATTAAAACTACTACCTCTCTGTAAATACCGACAATAATTCCAAACAATACAAACCAAACATAAAATCGTTGTTGTGAACAAAACCAAAACTTGTGTGTAACATCAATACATAATGGCAGTCAATGCAACGGTTATCATCTGAACAGAATGGCTCGTCGGGTGGTGGTGGCGCTGGACCAGGTGGCAGCGAAAACCAACACGAACATAATCCTAACGTTGTACCTGATCGTAGAGGAAATTTACGTATTACTGTAAAGAAAACCAAGCCAATCTTAGGCATTGCCATCGAGGGTGGCGCCAACACTAAACATCCACTGCCCCGGATCATCAATATTCATGTAAGTTTTTCCGTACCTATTGTGGCGAGATATTCGTACGAGAATGCAGTACGGTTTGTCGTCTTGTAATGTGCGCCTTAATGTATGTTAAATAATGCTGCACCCATCTTAAGGGTGTCAGGGTTGTTACTCATGCTTCGGATATGGGCGGGCTATGGCGCGCACGTGCACCCGTTGATGTCAATTATTTACGTACACAATTTCGTATTTTTTCTCTTATTTCGTTTAAATGTTGATTGTGAACAGGAACATGGTGCCGCATACGAGACGGGAGGTCTCGAAGTGGGTCAACTGATACTGGAAGTTGATGGCCATAAAGTCGAGGGAATGCATCATCAGGTTAGTTTCTTTTTTCGTGTTATTCCGCGTTGTTATGCAACAGCCGACAAATAAATAAAATGTATCGATTTTCTCGAACTATGTTTTGGTAACATGAAAGATCGAGAATAAATTTATAGAAAATAGTTTTCTTGTTTACTCATACATAAGTAAACGAATTATTTGTTTATGCAACATAAAAATATGATTCTAATAAAAAATTGTGTTATTCTGTAGGATGTGGCTCGTATGATAGCGGAATGTTTCGCCAGTCGAGACAAGCCGGACATCACGTTTCTAGTAGTGGAAGCGAAAAAGTCCAACCTGGAACCGAAGCCAACCGCCCTCATATTCCTAGAAGCCTAACATTTGCTCGCCCTGCCGACTAGCGACCCCTCCAGCATCGATCGACAGCAAAAGGGCATCGATCTCACCATACCGAAGAACGATTGATGCTGGCCAACTACTACTATTTCGCCTACACTTATTCTACATCTCCTCACGTACTTAGTTCAACATCTATTGTGTAATTAATATTTAAATTTAATATAATTATATGATTATGATTAGCAATTTAGCGAGTTCCGCATGTCATGCATTCATTTACAACATCGTCGTGTTACAGAACATTTATTCAATGACACCAACAAATAGATCTTCCTCAGATCTCGTTAGCGCTAATCCTCTCTATCGATTCCGCCTTATCCTTTTCTTCTATCTCTATCTCCTTAGATCCAACAACAAATCTATATTCCTATTACCATCTCTCCTTTCTGTCTGTCTCTCACTATATTTAGTCAATCCTGTCTATATATTTTGTACGCCTGTGGCACAACCCACCACTTAAACAACACAAAGTCACCTTTTACTAATTATTATTATTATATAGAGTTATTTACAACAAAAAAATACAAAAGGATATAACAACAACAAAAACCACCCACCTTCTTGTCTTCTTAATATTAATCGATGATATAAGAGATAGACTCTCAACAAATACAAGAACTAAACTAAATAAAATACGAAACAATTAGCGAATCATCATTTGAAATGAGTTCCATTTTAATTTCTTAGAGATACTCAGTACACGGTCTTTGGTTTGTTTTGAATTCTGTTTTAAAATTGTGGTAATGTATCTCTATCGGCACATAACAGTTTGTTACACATAATAATGTGTGAATATGTAGCCTTTTTAAATATATGCCTGCAAGTTCACAGTTTGAGCAAGGTGCGTACTCAATTTTCTTCCCCCTCACAAGACATTTATTTTTCATATTACTTACAATGGAATACAATTTAATAGACTTTGATATACTATTTATATATACGAAGACATTCTACTAGTCGGCAGGGTGAAAGACAAACAAAATTTTAATTACAGAAATACATAAATTACATAATTATAAAACACGGTCATTTACATAATATTGATTATTGTATAAATTATTTAGACCGTTATGATTTATTGTTTTAATGTTATAAATTATAACCAAGCACTGAATCGTATTAAAAAGCTTCGTATTTAGATTTTTCAATTTATGGAAATTTGTGCTAATCAAAAAACTATATTTGTTGTTATTTTATAATTGTGAATGTTGTTATTTAAGATTTTAAATGTTGGTATAATTTAATCAAATTTTTTTTTTTGGTGGTATCTAATTTATAATATTTCAAAAATTTCTTTGTTAGAAACAAAATTAAATTTGATAATAATTTTATGAATTATTATTTAAGCGCCTTTTATGTTGAAAAATCTCATTTAAAACACCACCTCATCAATTTTCAGTGTAATTTACAAAACAATATATTTAAAGAAAACCTCAGACAATGCATGAAACCCGGATTATTAAAAACAAATTACAAAAATGTCAATCACAATCGAATAAATCTTAAAAAGGGAATCTATAATAATATAAAATGCTAGGAAAAAATTACAAAATAGTTTAGAAATGTAATTAAATATGATAATGAAAAAAAAAATACAAAAACAAAATGAATGTGCCATAAAATAAAAATAAATAATATACAAAAAAAAAATTAAATACAACTAATTGTAGGCTGAGCTTTCCTGTTTTGCAAGAGATGTAAACTAAAATAAATGTTTTGACTTATTATTTCAAATTTTAATGTAAACAAAAACACTCAAATTGATTATTTGTTAATTTTTAATAAAAATACATGGTATTTATTAAAATATTACTAAGAGATGCGGCAAAAAATCATAAAAACTATAGCAAAATGAAATGAAAAATTATAAGAACAAATTGTGATCAAAGGAATTACTGTTCGCTTTTTTATTGGCGCTCAAAAGTTGATTATGCTTATAGGAAGTATATCGACCTATTGAGAAAAAGTTATTGAAATTAATTAATATTAAAAAGGGAGGACGCGAAAAAACGAATTTTGTTATAAAATTTAAATTCAAAAGTGTAAAAAAATTGCTTTTGCCTATAAATATGCTTTTTCATGAGTAGAAATGAAAAGAAAAACATGAATATGCGGTTCACACAAACGATTAATTCATATTGACTCAATTTAATTGCTTAAACATTTTTCATTCAATTTTTTGTTTTCAATTGTAAATAAAAAAATAATGTTGCAATTGTTTTTTAACCAGTCTTCTCAGTTTCGTGAACCATAATTGTGTTTAAGCAAAATTATACAAAATGGCTTCTGGGACGGCTACAATTAAAAGCAGGGAAACAGGCAAATTGGTTTGCACCCCTAAAAAAGTTTAGGATAAAATATCAGAAATTGTTGAATTCACTATGCAAAAAGCTCTAGCAGATATTTTACTCTAATTTACCTTACTTAAAACACACACATACAATTCATTTTTACAACTCTTTTATCGCTTAACACGATTAAATGATTTTAATTTCAAACACTAAAATGGAAAATACTTATATCGATGTGAAAAAGAGAGCAATTGTTTTGCAATAGAATAAACTATAATGCAATTATTATTATAAAAAAGTAAATAAAATATAACATAAATATATTTTTAAATGAAAAAAAAACGTTTTAAAAAACGCATTGAGTGTAATTAATCGCTGCAAATAAATTAATAAAAAGATAAAAAAAAAACAACAAAAAATAGGAGTTACCAATTGTATAAACAAATATACTGACTGATAAAAATATTTGTTTTCTTTACAATGCTATATACTGAGAAATTTCCGTAAATTATTTTGTGTTTAATTCAAAAATATAATGAAAGTTATAAAAAAAATTAACAATATTCGGCATTTAGTGAAATGAAGGAAGTTTCTATACCACTCCCATAATTTATTCACATTAGAATTCCAAGCAAAAACCATTCAAGATAGAAGAACTCATTAAACTTAACAGGTTATATGTTACCATTAAAGTCACAATATATTTGTTATTTATTAATTAATATGAAACCAATTATTTTATTTGAAGCAATTTTTGTATATAAAATCAAGTAAACAATTTAAGGTTAATATTATGACGTATATGAGAAAAACACACAATATAAAATGGTTGTAAATAATAAAAATTATTATATTATTGGGGAAGTAATTATAATTAAAGTAAAATATGAAACATGCTAAAAATGAGTGGTAATACGAATTGTTTATAATTGTTTAATGACGAAACAGCAAATAATTATTTAGAAAAAACGTGGAAAATAACAAGTATTGAACAACAATTATTACAATATGAGTTTTTTACGATAAACAATTATAACGTATTAATTAAATATTAAATTCAAAATTGAACCCAAGTATATATTAACATTTATTAATCAATTGAAATTAATTGAAGCAAGTAAGCAAAATGAAATTATTAATAATATTGTTTCACTAAGCAACAACAAACTGTTAAGTTTTTTTGATTAAATGGAATATTTATTATTAAAAAAGTGTTCTTTTCTTCTTTTTTCTTTGATCCTTATACTTTTCTTTACAAATTTTAGGCAATCAACTAATAACTTCATCAAAGGAGACTCATTTTACTAAATAGTGTTCCTTACAACTTAATTATATCTTAAATGCAGGCTCCAATCAACAAAACAAGAGTAAACAAATTCCAACTTCAATGTCAAGATTTAAAGCGATATGTATAATTAATTCAATTCACTATAAAATAAGCGGCGCATTCGGATTTGATAAGTCAACTCTTCACAACAAGATAAAATGCAAATGAACCAGTCTAGACAAATCCAAAGCAGCTCAAATCACATTCGATTCCCTCCTTTACACAGTTTCCAACAAAACGTGGTTCTGTGCTGACAGTGTTTCCAGTGCTACTCTGTAAATCGACTTAATAATTAATTAAAAAATATGTTAAAAACAAGTGATCTAAGTTCTAATGATGTCTCAGTATTGGATGCGATTTTCAATCCATTTCAAGTGCCACAGGACCCTAATCTCTCTGATGGTGTAAAAGAGCTGGACAAGGATGACCTGTCAGTGCAAGTGGACTTGTGTGGTCTACCAGCAGCAGATGCTGGAAATTATGATGTTGCTCTGGACGCTTATACCAAGGCGATCAACATCACTCCAGATCGTGCTGCTTTGTACAACAATCGAGCACAAATTTATCGCCTCTTGCAGTCTGATGATGGTAAAAGTTAACACAGTTTTTCACTTGTGCTGCTAACGTGTGAACATTTTGTGAACCTTTAGTTTGGACTTAAACCATTAGTATTGACATTTTGAGTGTCTTTTGAGTGTATTGTCAATACTCGTAATGATTTTTTTTAATATTGTTCATAGTTTTCAACAGCTAAATCAGCTACAAATAATTTATTTGGTTTTAAAAATGATAGTCCTTGATGAACTGATGTGTGGCATAGCTGCTGTAAGTAAATTAATTTTTTTGTCACTTCCTTCAGCTGCTATGAACGACTTAACAAAAGCAATCGAGCTTTCAAATTCCAAAGGACAAACTGGTATGCAAGCGCTCTGTCAGCGTGGCCTTCTCTACCGCAAAGATGACAAACTGGACGCTGCTAAAGCTGACTTCGAAGCAGCTGCCAATCTTGGCAGTAAGTTCGCCAAAGCTCAACTAGTCGAGCTGAATCCGTACGCTGCCCTATGCAATAAGATGCTGCGCGAGGTCTTCGCCAAACAAGGAGCACACCAGTGAACGATCAATATGACTGTTGAGGCATCAAATTTCCAGACGCACGACCATTCTTTATGTCCAGCCATTGCACCGCATCGCTCACTTATGTTTTATGTATGGACACGCGGGATTCGGCGATGTGAATGCGGCAGTGCAAGGTGTTTCTCAATGGATTGTCTCAACGGCTTTTTATCGGCGTTTTTATTTCCTATCTGTTTTCATAATTAAACATCATGTAATCGTTTACAATAAAATTATAAAAGCTTTTTCTACATGAATATTATATTATAATATTAAGTCAGTCGAAAATCTGCGTTCATGCTATGGCTTTCCATGCTGGGCAGCCGCATACTACATTGTATGTATTTGGAAGTGTGTGTAGTGGTGCAGCAGATGCAGTCCAGGCCGGGCGCTGAGTATAATCGCTTTTCAGAGTTGGCATTTTCCGCTGTGTGGCAGTAATTATTGACGGCGTGTGCCTATATAGTTTAAAATAATTAAAGACACAAGAAATGAAATCAAGGCGATGAATGGAAGCTTGCGGCAGAGCCACAACTGATGGTGTTTTTTTTTGTAAATTTTACAGGTTTGCTTTTGGATGCCTTTTTTAAGCGAATTTTCACACAATCTGTTAATTTGTGGTCACTAAATTAGCAGAAGTCTGGCATTAAGACTTTCAGCAAAGAAACTCTTGTTACATGGGTACAGAAGGTAAAGAAATAATTAATCTAAATTCTTAACTACAAATTTAAGTTCTTTCAAAGTTCTCTTCTTATCTTTCCATAAAAGGTTGACAAGGTCAATAAGTATTTAGTTTAGATTCTTGTATATTTTTTAATTTAAATTTTTTTCTTACAATTACCAACTCTAAAATATTCTTGATTGATTCAATAATAACAAAATTATAATAAAAATATATTTTCTGCCAGTATTTTCTTAAGGCGACGAATAGAATGTTAGAAGATGCAAAAATCTAATAACACCACAAGACCAAATGTTGATTCTTTGAAATTTAAAAAATGTGAATATAATTTTAGACAAATGCCCCAATTAAGGACATTTCAAACAAACGTCTCTATCTATATATATAAAATACATGATTAATAAATATCAGCCCCTAGATGTCCAACGACCTACTACATGATAACACAAACATTTACCACATTTCATAATGGTCATCTGCATAAGATCCACCTGCAGTCTCGTCACTGCATCAACGCGTCTCGCGTCTCAACAATCCGCAATAATTCAGGTCAATACGCACAAATTATAGGTCTCAAAAACCCACACTTATAACACCAATACGGTAATTAAGGGACAGTGGGCAGCAAGAAAACAAAAAACGTCTCTAGACAAATCCGTTACAAGAACTCAACGCTGACATCTCAGACACCCCAACCAACTTCCAAGACGTAATACAAACGTAAACAGACCGCACGCTTACTCATAAATAATCAAAACATTTTTCACCATTTGGAAATGACTCTGTTCCCGTAAGATATAAACATTTTTTTTTTTTTACCTGGCCAAAGCCAATTAGAAACTCTCTCCTTTTTAGCCTATTTTTGTTGGCCTTCCAAACATACCGAAATGTTCTGTTCGAGTCGTTCCTCAGTTTCTCTCAATCGTTTTGGCCAACTTCTTTGATTTGATCGCAGCTCAGTGTGGCCGCAACATATGTTGAAGTTGTGCATTTCGCGCAGTGTGTGCATCGCGTCGGCCTCTACCACACATGACACAAACGAGGAGAAACAAGCAATTTAAAATAAGATAATGTGGCACGCGCTCATCATTTCGCCCGTTTCGATTTCATTTCCCTAAAAATGTTAAACCCGCACCATCTGACTCTTTTTCTTTTCCGACTATCGCCCATCATGGACGACTCCAGTCGCTCATGTAAGAATAAGGATCGTTCGCCCTTCAGTACAACAAAGTTGAAGTTCTGTTCATTCGTGGTATCCGTATGTTTGTTTGCGTATAATCGCGCTTCCACTTTATCTTCATTAGCGCTATCTCGAATTTGTTTTCGTGTAAAGAAATTCGCATACCTCCAATCCAATTTAACGGGTTTTATTAATACGTTACTCGCCCCCCGAAATTAGAGATCGCAGCGAAAATGAGCTCACGGAAACGGCGAAAACATGGAAACACGCACATGTGCAGCGATCCACGTTCTTTCGATTCTATCGCTGACAGTGTTTAACGTTGGTAATATGGACGCGTGCAGCACTTAACATAAATGCAGAGGGATGGTGCAAGCTTGCCCACCGTATTTGTTTTGTGCGCTCAATTAACGTAAAAAGCTCTGCAGAGCTTGTTCCCGCAGCGTCTTTACTGTCATGTCCTTCTTTTCCTTGTGCGTCGTTTAATTACGCATCAAAACGCGGGCAGCTGTCATGCACACTGCGTATAACATATTCAATCAACGCCTTAGATCATCTTACTCCATGTGCATATAGCGTATGGTGAACTTTGGGTTGCCTTGCGCTGACGATCACGCTATTTGCAACCCCTAAGATTCGCCTCGGATAATCACATCGATTTTATCTTACGTTGTCTTCCTTGTAGACGGTTTTCCTATCGTTTAGAATTTTATTGAACCCCAATGACGCCATGTTTATAGCGCAACGTTCCACATTCGGCAACTGTCTCATCTGTGGCCCGTGCGGCGCGGCGTATACAATCGCCCAAATGAGCATCCCTGCTTTATAGTTACAA
>JANSTS010002110.1:82477-94211 GCA_026546915.1 Sylvicola fuscatus
GTCGTGCACAACCACCTCCCAAAATGACTTCCTACAAGTGCAAAAGGTGCAGCTTGTGACTATCCAATTAAAAATAAGGGCTACATAATATTATGCTCGTGTCGATTGGGTCCTTGAATTTATAATTGTACTAAAGGCGGTAATAATATCATACTTAATGTAGCAGGTTGTTTTTAACAAAAAGCTGAAGATTAAAATATCGCTGCGACCTTGAGGGGTAAATTGCTGTAAAACTAAATAAAGTTCTGCTAAAGTCATCATTCATCTTTTTTTTATGCAAAACAGAAAAAAACATTAATATGTTTTATTAGCAGCTTGAAATCATACAATCTGAAATCATATTCTGGAAATGAAAACTCTGAAATGTTGTTATATAAATGTGAATTTTAAGTTATTTAATATGTTTTTATTTTCGTTTTATTACAAAGTTCATCTTTGAGTTACAATTAACATTAAAATTAAGTAATTAAATTATCAGCAATAAGTACAGTGTTTTGTATTAAAAATCTAGTAAAGTCTAGCCTATACATACATAAGACTAAATGTTATTAACTAAATATATTTAAACTGGGACAAAAGATAATAAATATAATTATAGTCACAATAAATTCAATTTAAGTAAATATGTATAAGAGGAGCAAAGTGAAATTTTAACAAGCACCAACAAATTCATGCATTTTGATTCTTTACTTAGCTGTTTTTTGATTTTACATATCTCATTTGCGGAAAAACACATTATTTATCTTTACATAAATTTATAAAAGAATATTGTGTCCGAATTTTTTTTTTTTAATAATTAAAACAGAAAAACTATACAATTTATCTTAAAACGATCAACTACGTTGCAGGTCAACCAATATTATATAATACAAGTACGTTTTGATTTCCCACAGTGTTACTACGTCAAACAAACTTAAAATTCTCTTTGGTAATCTTAGCTGTCGTAATGCAAATGATCGCACTTCAAGTCTGTTTATACAAATTGTAGATCATAAGTGACGTCAATTAAATATTAATTCATCTCATCTTCACAAATGGTAAAATGGATTTTTAAAATAAGGCACAATCGCTAGATATTTATTGTTTAATTCTTTTTCTTTCCTTTTTTTTTTGTTTTGAAGTAAAAGCATGCAATTTTAAACAATATAGTAGACTTGTTTGCTTATTAAGGTAACACTTACACGCATGGCATAATTCATCACTTTGGTATTATTCAGATTTCTCATTTTCGCTCATGATTTCTTAGCATTTATGATTTGTTTTCAACTCTTTTGCTGACTATTTGTGTTACTAATTGACTAAATTATTTACTAGATTGAATACATTTGTTTTTTTTTGTACTTTTATTCCAAGGATAAAATCACTGGGAGAAGTTTTTCTTACTATTTGACCATTACAGCAGAGTAATATCAATGAAAAGTATATCTTAGAAGCGATATAATTTGGTTAGTTGTATCTTGATGAATTTGTTTTCTTAAATTTATCCTTGGTTGATTAAATAGTTAATAAATATTTTTTTTTGAATAACAATTTTGAAGGCCACTAACTATGAAAGGCACAAAAGCAATTGGAGCCTCATTTTTCCTAAAAACTAAACGAAAAAGTTTAAGTGTTAAAACAAAAACTTAAATATTCAGGAACATCAAGAATATCTTGAAATTTTAACACTTTCAAATTACAAGTACGGAATCTTCACTCTATAATTTTTTTGCATACTAATTTTAAGGACGGCAATTACAGACATTAATCACATTTAACACAAACACCTTAGAAATACCTTTACGTGAGATAGCTGCCATCCAATGATTGTGAGTGCAAGGACGATGTGGCTGCCGGTGACAGGGGTCCATTGGCCGGATGCATTGGCGCAGTGCTGTCGGTTCCATGTTGAGCGTCGCGATGCCGACGCAAGTCGACTTTCCGTTGGAACGCCTTCTCGCAGTAGCCACACTTGAATGGCTTGTAGCCGGAGTGTTTGCGCATGTGCGTTATCAGATTGGAGCTTTGGCTGAACGCCTTCAAACAGACGACACACTTGTGCGGCTTCTCACCTGTAATATCAGATTTATGGCGACGGTTAGTTTAATTTTCTAGTTGTACCTAATGAATGCTTTATTTTACAATTTCCTTTATATTGATATTCAATTTCATTACGCTAACTATTGTGATTGAGCAATTAGTTCGGCTCACGGAATTAAAGTGCTATTAATTATTTACCGGGTAATTGGCAAATGGGTTGAAGCAGGTGGTGCAGGGGGTGGTGGGGGGTTGGGTGAGTGCAGTGAAGCGGTCACTATCCACGCATTATATGGCGATTCGGTTATTTTCAATTAGATAAATTAAAATTGATACTGCATTGAAGTAGATTTAGTGTGTCAATATAGGGATTTGTATAATTCTTTGTTTTTTTCTGTCATGGAATGTCATGAACCGTTTCATGTTCTTGCACCCATTGACGAAAAATTACCGGAAATTAAAAATTGTACAAGGCAAGAGAACCATAAATTTAAAAATCATAAACTGCGAAATATCCTTTGTTCAAATTTCAAGTAAAAAAACAATGATGTCAACTGAGATAAACAATTTGAATCGGTTGGACAGCCCTAGTAAAATGCGCAATCAAATAAAATCATTGACAGTTATTGTTAAATTAAATAATAAAGCTCTTTACCTCCCACCCATTTTAATTTACCACAATTAAGTGTATTAATAACTGGCACCCACCCTCTTCGTATTTGTATGTGACATACAGAGAATAAATTGTTTGGATAAGAATTTAACTGCTGCCTTCTTTCTGCTTTTCTTGCAATAGTTAATATAACCGCCACGCTAAGCCATTATGAACTCATGCTAGATTCATATCTCAATAATTGAGATTTTATTCCGCTAATGAATTGGATTTTTTTTTGCACAAATACCATCGGTAAAGTCCTATTAAAAATTAATTTACTGAGAAAAAAACTTACCTGTATGAATGTACGTATGTTTCTTCATGTCGGACTTCTGATGAAACCGCTTACCGCAGTACTGGCAGGGATAAGGTCGCGTGTCGCTATGTATCAGCAGATGTGTGGACAATGTGCTCGATCGTTTGAATGACTTGCCACACAATTTGCACTGAAATGGATCGAAAAGTATTGATTATTATATATAATTCACGAGAATTCTTTATTTTCATATTTAATATATTTAATGATATGGTTCTGCTTTTTGGACTTTTATGGATTATGCGGATTTGAATTTATGAAGGTGAAAATGTTTGATTGTTTCAATGAATGCAGAAACTTTCTCTACATAACATTTATGTTCCAGAGTGATGGGAATTCATGTCAATTCTTTTTTTGCATATTGAAGCTTTTTTTTCTGAGAATTTTTCTGAAAAACATATGTTTTTTTAATAAACGAAAACAAAAATCAATTTTAGTCGGAGCTGTCATAAATGTCAAATGGGACATGTTGAATTATTTACCTGTATCTTGTTACTTTTCAAAACCAGTCATAAATACCTTTTAATTAAAACATGATTACGATTATTTAATATCCCCACAACCCCCCAACAGCTCAAGTCGAAACGACAAACTGTCTCAATTTATCTGAGGTTCAAATCAAATATGACAAAATTCCAATGAGGTAGAGGCCATCAAAAATAATTAATAAACATTTTGAGGTAGCACGTTATTTGTAGATTAAAAACAACGCGAAAAAACAATAAAACCAATCAATTCCGGAAGGACGTATCCCTAGCGAGGGGCAGACATGATACACTGCAAATAGCCAAAGCTCTGAATCGTAATGACTTATCCAATGCAGAGCGTGTCGCAAGGATTCAAAACACTTTGCCCTAAAATTCAGAAGAAATGTACTAAAAGGGGTTGCTGTTATTAATTAACATGGAACACCAACATTAATTGATGATAGGGATGAGGAGACACCGGCATGTCTTTTAGACGGTGGACGCGATTAGAAATTATGTAAGTGTCACTCGATTTTTGATATAGGAACGTGCAATTGGACACCCCAATTCGATTCCGGAGGGCGACAAAACAGATTAAACAATAATTTTTGGAGGGCTTCGGGTGTGAGAGGGATGGCCTAAGCGTGCCTCACCGTTATGACAGAATAAGTTTTAATTGCTGGTAATCACGAAGTAAATTCTTTAATTGTTGTCCTTTTTTATAGTATTTATTCGTCATGTTTAGGTAAGGGTTAGTGCAAGAAAAAGGAATATTCTTAAAATAATATTGCTGAGCAAATATGCCCAATTTTTGAAATGTTCGTGGCGTGATAGCACAAAAATTGAGGACGACATCATAATCATTGCAATTGGTCATAAAAGCAATTAAGATTTAATTAAAGTAAGAAGGATGAGAAATCGAAGTTGTTTATTCTAACAGCGCGTACTTCTAATTTTAAATTCCATAAAGTTTCAAACAACAAAGCAGTGTCTTGAAACCCCTACATTATCTAACTATAATCAACTAACGAACCACCCCTTACCTACATTCGATTGGGTGGGCAATATAATTAAAATCCAATTAGCTAACTGAAAGGTATGTGAAACATTTTACATATTTAAAACAGAAATCACAATATCTTAGGCTGTTGACTTGAAGAAATAAGGTTGTAACGAGACCCTTCGCATAATATCTAGGTATATTGGAAATCGTTATGTTTTGTTCAATTTAAATCACTTACGTTGAAAGAAACTCCAAAATGGGAGGTTCTGAAGCCCCATAAGAGTTTAGGTGAATTTTCAATGGAGAAATGGTGGCCAACCCTCTTTTCTATATTTTACTGTCCGTTTATATAATTTTCAAGTCTATTTGGATTTGTTGACAGTTTTGTAAGTATGTTAAGCAGATTATCAGTTTAAGTAAAATCATGACAGCGAAGCCGTGATATGTGACGGAATCTAGTTTCCAACAATATTTTCTATTTAGTTGTCGTAATATTTTTGTAGACAATAATCAACCCCTTAATTCGATCCTTTAATGATCTCGTGATGCGATTTTAATTAAATACTAATTGAATGAGCTTTAATGAGTTTCTTATACATAAGAATACTAACAATTGGTTGTATTGATTGTCTTTTATAGCAAATTAGTAGGTCTTCATCCGATTCTATTATGGTACAGTATGGAAAGGTTTAAACGACATTGCTTTGTTTGAGTTTTTTTTTTTTAAGATTGGTTTTATTTTTTTTGATGAACAGCTGCACTAAGCATGTGTCTGCTGCACCAGATGGAGATGTATTGACGAAATGTTCGTTGATACAGAATGATGTTTTTTTTATTCAGCTTAATACTCACAGAAAATATTATTTCAATTAAAGTCATTACGATTCAATAAAATGAATTCAAAGCTTTGTTAATAAAAAAAATTAAGTTATAGAACTTTTTGTTTCTTTAAAAGAAAATATGAAATAAGTTTGTTAAATACAAAAATTAATTTTAAAAAATCACCGGAAGCCAGACAGAAAGCATCCTACCATACAAAAGTAAAAGTATTTTCTCAACTATCCGACTTTTAGTCACCAATTCTTTCATCAAAGTCCCACAATTCTCGGAAGCAATAACCTATCTCCAAAGAACCGCCCGCACAAAAGGTGTATCAGCGCCATTTTCAACACAAAAAGAAATCACTTGGCCAACAATGAAGTGCGTCAAGCAAACACTTCATAGCAGATTGTGTGTTTTCCAATAACGAGCACTGTCTTGTAGTGCCAGTGTATCTGTTTTAAAGTGTCAAAGTATCACTTAAGTCAATACTTAATATGTGCCTTGCATTGTTACCAATAAAGCGAGGCAGCACAGGCATTTAAGGAGCCCAGAAAAGACAAACAACTGCGCGAACTGATCTCATTCTTCGCATTCACCGCGTATCATAGCCGCGGCGCGTTCGTCACCATTTCCGTCTGTTTCTTACATGCTGCTGCCTTTGGCGCGGGGCTGCTTATAATCGTCAGACGCCGTCGTATGTTTTTCGGCTATTCAAATTCAAATCAGCTTAAGCAAATGCTATATCGACAAACAATGAATGTCACTGTTGCTTGATTGAATAATAACACCAGTTTATTGGTACAAGTGGCGATCGGATGATGCAGTCTCCAGCTTTTCGCTTTTCCTAATTACACACATTTATATTTCTTTGTACCAGAAATTAATAATGTTATTTCTTATTTCTGCTGTGTCGAAATATATTCGAGGAGGTGACAAACAATTGGTTTGAGTGGAAATTGTGAGTATGTTGTTTGTTTGTGATGGGTTTTTCCGACGTCTCCTAATGATTTTGATTCCAGAAAGTCAATGAGGTAGTGTGGATTCAAATTGTGTCTGGCACGTGTTTGGGATGTTTTGTTCAATGGAAATAATACGTCCTTATACGTCGTAAATTTGAGTCAATTTTTTAAAAACTAGGTTTACGAAAAGGTAACAGATGTTCAATTTCTGTATCATTTTCCTCTTTAATCCTTCAACTCCTTATTTTCTCATCAAACCAGATTTTATAAAAGAAAATGAATAATTTCACTCACCAAAAAGAAACGTTGCCTCTGCTTCTCACCACCCTCAACGCTGCCACACGATGGCGACGTCGCCATCGCATCGCTGTGTCCTCCTGTCGAATCAGGATGCGCCAACTCCCGATCGCTGACTGTCTCATTGTTATTATTGATATTCATGTGCACAGATTTCTCATGTTTCTGCACAAATTTGGCGATATGAGGTGGTGTCGTGTAGAATGATGACGCCGCCGACTGCATTGATTCGCGTTTCATCAGATATATTAACTCCCTGGCTGCTGCATTAGCGGCGGCGGCGGCGGCAGCAGCGTTCGGCGACGACTCATGATCCTCGCTGCTGTGCATTGATCGTTGCGATCGATGCCAATCTTTGGTTTCCTGCTCGCACATGCTGGCCGGTGACCAGATGGCACTCGATCGACTCTCATTTAGTACCGTCGGCGTGTTGGGCAGCTCGTTTTTGGATGGTTTTTTTATGGATAAATTCAGTGGCATATCTTCGTCTTTATTTGTTCAATATTTTGGAAAAGAGAAAGTGAAAATAAAGATTGTTAGTTAAAATCGTTTATTTAATTCTAAAAAAAAAAAAAAAACTGTAAAGGTTTAAGAAAGAATCATTTTATTACCGATTTCTTCTGGTTCAGACTTTACTGGAGACTCTGTTGTGGCCTGGTTAGCACCACCGGCGCGAGGTGCACACGACAGTATTAAAGAAGGCCACAAGAGATTCGCGTCGGCGCCGTACAAAAAGGGATTGCGTAAGAGGAATAAATCTGCAAAATGGTTCATGACGTTAGAATTGATCACTTTGAAATCTATGCGAGGGAAGGCCTTACATGGATCAACTATTTTCCGATCGAGATTATTATAAAATGGATTTATAAACTGATCACTGCTACCACCGACTGAACTAGTCGAGTCGATTTGGTGGTAGTCATCGGCGGATCGCCGACTGATGTAATCCTTGTAAATTCGTTGAGGCGACGGAGGTGGTGAAAGATGAGCCATTTTTATAAATTGAATATTTTTCACTATTCCTCAACAATTCTTTTAAACAATATTTTTTTCGATGTTGATTTTTTCAATCAATTTTTCATATTTTTTTATAAAAAATATAAATTTTCTTTAAATTGATTATTTATCATATTCATAACGTTATTAAATCATCCGTTATAAAAATTTAATCTTTCAAATTTTAACTATTTTTTTGATGAAAACACGGTTAAAAGCTCACAAAAGCACAATTAATTCTCACTTAATGAAGCACAAATTTGTATTCCCAAAATCCGTATTTTTGTAGAACATCAACAAATCTTGAACGATTTTTAAACACTTTTAGACAAAATCACTTAAACATTGATTAAATCCGTATACTTTAGTGAATCTCGATTCAAGCAAACGGCACTGATCAGACACGGTCCTTGAGACCCCGCGGAGTAAGCGATCGCACACGAGTGTCCTGAGGCACTGATAGAGGTGAATTGATTGGAATATACACTCAATCGAGACATTGCACCCCAACCAGCATGTGTTCCGTGTTGTCTTTAAACCGACCGACCGACCGACCGACCGTGTACACAAAAGCTAACTTTATGCCGTGTCGAGCGCCTCGTCGCTGGCGCAGCGTCCACCTCTCACACTCAACTGAATACACGGGGAGGGGGTTGTGACTCTTGTGAGTCAAAATCAAACAATACACCGAAAACTGTTAAATGAATAACAAAAACAAAAAAAAGACACAAAAGACAAGGCGCTGTTGCAGCGCGTGGACTGCGGAGGCCGACGACGCGACGCGACGCGACGCAGCCGACCAGAGTGAGTAAGAACGAGCGAAGGAAAATGCGCGCGCGACCGGTACAGAATTGGTGTCTCGCACCCGACTAATTTCATTGATGTGAACAGATGTATCGAAGAAAGGTAAAAGATGATGACTACCTGAAGACAAATTACACTTGGACAGTGGACTCAACGCACACATGTTGGGTGCCGGCGCACATTATGTTTTCATTAAACGAAGCATAAGTGGCGGACTTGTGAAGCATTGCACAAACGAAAGGATGCGTGGAGTGTGGACGGTGTACAGTAAGCATGTGCAATGTGCATGTCGGATGCTTTTTTGGGAATATGGAACGCGCAGATTAGCGTATGTGGAGCTGATCTCGGCACAGAATACAAATCTTTGAGGAGCAGCGGTCAGACGGAAGGTGTCATTCGTATGTGGTTTGTGGTCGAAATGTACAACTGCTTTGTATGTAAAGGCAGTCCATTTTTATGAAATGTGTTTATTGTTTTAGATGTCAAAGGCTGCAGCATGAAATGTGTCCAGATGACTTTAATTGAGCATTTCTGATATCAAAATGAATTAAACCATCCCCATAAAAAAAAATCAATTAAGTGACCACAAAGGTTAACAAACGCGGCATCCTTACACCACCAAGGAGCCACCAGAAAATTCAAATCAGATCATTTTCATCGTTCATTTTTTTCTACCCAATTTAACCAAATTGGCCGAAATTACAATTCAACTACCCCTTCACCTCATGTCCATCACCGCATTCAAATTATCGTATTGAATAACAGTGAATATTCCCAACAAAGAACAACGGACAACAGTGGACAGAGGAACCAACGACGGTAAAATGCAGACACGAAATGCACGCGAAAGCGTCGAAAGGGGAGGAAAACGTTTTGGCGCTTTAAGCGGCACACGCCGCGAGCCTATAAACATTTTCTGTATATTCCCACTCTTTTGCGCGTTTGCGCTCGACGTACGCACCGCTCTGCACCATATGCGTGCGCCTCTGTTAACATATTAATAATAAAGGCAAAAAAATGCATGTGCACCAACGCATACGCACGCAGAGTGACACATTTTTACATGCATTTGCTTCGTAATGTGCAACCTATAAAGTACAAAACCGTATATCTATACGCGCTGAGGGCCTTCTGGATGAGCACGCGCCAAGTCAGTTGGTAGACAGGTGGAAATAATTCCTCTTGCTCTTTTGGTCAGAGGGTTTTTTTTTTTCTTTTTTACGTACTTCTGCTTTCCTCGTTCTTTTTCATATGTTTTATCTTCGCTTTGTCTTTCATTGTGTTTTAGTTATGCTTCTATACCAATTTTTTATTGCGCATTTATTCTTTCACTTTTTTTTTTTGGTTCACCTTTCTCACACATCATATCGAGGCAGTCGCTTACGGAATGGGGTTCTGGCCGCAAATGATCACTGATCGGCTTATGTGAGTGCGTATGCTGGATAAACACTTAGGAAGCGCACCCATGTGGGTATCTTTAAACTTTGCGTCCCGTATCATTAGAGGAAGCACATTTCTTGTGACTCACTGAAAGTGATGTAAGATGTTTTTAATGGAGATTAATTTACAATGCAATTTTTTTGATCCGTTAATATAACATTTTATCTAAGAACTTCAACTGGATAATATTATTTTTCTTCTAAGGAAGTCATCTCATGTATTTATAAAATAACATGAAATCTGAAAAATGCCTAAAACATGAATTTTTTTAACAATAATATTAACTTATCAATGTTTACCATTTCATATCCTTAAGATCCTCAATCATGTTTGTTATACCATGAATCTGAATTATGATTAAAGTGGCTGATGGCATCTTTTCGAAGTAAAACTCTTTTTTTTAAATGAATACATTTATTAAACTTAAAAAATATAAAATGTAATTTACATAAACTTTGTAAAACGAAAATCATCAAAATCCCATTAAAAAGCTCGTTAAATCGTGTGCAGAAAAGTTGTGCAGCATAAAGCTGCGAATCATTACAACCATAATAAATCAATTGAGGCGACCACATATCGCTCTCATTTCACATGTCACCCTTTTTCTGGTACCACATACGTACTTATGCAAAGCCTAAAACTGTTGTAACACACCAGGCACCCAGATGAATGTGCCAGCGACCAGCTAAACCGATAAAAATTGCATATGGCGCTGTTAAACTGAACACAACATAATAATATGTAAAAAAAAAAGAACCAAAAACGAGTGCGCATGAAATCAACAAAACACAAAATATATCCAAGTCATTGGAAGCATGCACCCATCCCAGCATAAAAGCGCTGATGCACCAAAACTGAGGCACGCGGACGATCGGTTTTGGTTGAGTTGCATCGCTGTTGGGTATGCCGGCTGGATGGACTGTTGCGCTCGTGCCAACCTCGGCGCTTCCATTCCCCTATGCAATATCTCAAGCAGTGCCTCAATAAAAGTGACCGTTAAAAAATTAAATATGTAAAGCAACAGCCGCGACTCCCAAAGTCAATTCGTTATAATCTTTGCCCGCATTACAAACATGTTGGATTTCAAATGCTTCAATTCACATCCATGTGTGACTATTATAATTATTTGTTGACTGCAACGTGTAAGTGGCTCAGTGCAGTGGCCCCCAGTGATATCTGTTTCAGTTGGTTCCTTCGGGCCGCCTTCAACTGTACGATAATCATAGGACATCGTTATGAAAATAACTGCCACACTGATCTACCGATCATCCCTTCTTCACGACTAAATGCATGAAGGGCCACACACTACAGGAGAAACAGATCGAAAGAACATAATCAAAATCTACATACATGTATGTACACACATCAAGTCAGAGCACACCCTCCCCATGCGACGAAGGCAAAAGCGCTGCGCTGTGTTCCGAAGAATGGATACGCGTGCCTGCTGTCACTTTTTTTATCCTTGATCACGTCTGTGATCCTCATTCTGTGGCCCCTTAGTGTTGGTACTCGCGTTTCAACAAAGACAGACAGACAGACAGACAATAATTATATTGGGTTGCCCAATGCCCTTGCACCACTACGCGCAGCCGCATCATACCATTTGGTTTTCGCTCATCCAATTATTTTGGTTTTGTATTGTTCTGAGCTTGTGCGGATCGTCGAGAGGGTGCGATCGCGATGGCTTCTAAAATGGCAATGCACTCTGAATTTGGCGGTGTGAAGTGACAAAAAGGGATACCCAATATTGTTATTTAGGATGATCATATGGTTTATGAGCATATTTAGGGGGAGAACGACTCGTGGCCCGTTTTTTTTTTGGTCAGGCATATGCAGTTTATGTTGCGCTTTTCATCGCCTGTAATTAGTTACATTTTATAGTTAAATGTTATTGTTGAAGGATTTGGGATTTACTATGGGGTGGAATGTTTTAAATTTTAATGAGATAGTCTGGGAATT
>JANSTS010002111.1:5953-30632 GCA_026546915.1 Sylvicola fuscatus
AAAATTATTTGGAAAGAACATTTAACCTAAAAATAGTTTTTGTTAATTTTGTTTTCTCTATATTGATTACTTGCTGATGTCCTTGATAATCCTATGAATTTATTGAATGGAGTAAAACAAAAATTCTTAACAATGAACAAAAAATGTAACACTAAAAACAGATTTTTTGTTAAAACGTTTTTTGTTGATATGCATTTTAATCTTTTCCATTTCTTTAATGAAGTGAAACGAACATTCTTAACAAAATTTAACCTAAAAATAGATAATTTTTTTGATTGAGAAATAATTTTTTGTTTAAACGATTTTTGGTTGTTGATTAGATCGAAATTTATCGAAATTCCATTCCTCTTAAACACGCCCGCCGAATATACCGCGTGTATATCGGGTATATAAACATTAAACAGCACTAAAACGTAATTACCTGTATAATTAAGCGCGAAAACGGCTGCTTATCCGACACAAAACCTTATTTCAATATTTTAAAGGCTTGGCATTTATCTATTTCGTTTTTCTATACCGTTTTGATGTGTTTATCGTTTTGCGTCCGTTTTCTTTCTTGTGCCTCCACACCTGAGGCTCAAACACCTTTTGCCCAGCACCGGCTCAGTCACCAGTCACAGTTATTGGTCATGATGAAAATTTGTCAATCAAAAAACTATTTCGTCGATTTTATATGGCCCATAAAAGATCAACAAATTCAATTTCCATAAATATAAACACCTCCTAAATTATATTTCAATTACCAATGAATTTTATTGATTTAATACATGACAATCAATAGCTGAATGTATTTTTTTTTTTGGGAGGCTTTTACGCGATTCGTGAGTGTGAGAAAACTGAGAAGAATAAACATAATCGTTCATGTCTTTCGATGCCATTTAGGCGCATAATTTGAAGTGGAATTCATTTCTTTTTTAACGTTTTTTTTTTCTCCGTTGGAATAAATCAACTGCTAATTGATTGTAATGGCTGAGACGCTGATTCCTAATGACTTTTCAATCAATCCAAGGTATTTTTGTCTGCGAAATTGGCAGACACTAACTAGTCTACCTGGCTTCCTCTCAAACAATCAATGATTTCGAATTTCTTTTCTGCATTAGCTGTAATTAATTAATCAGCGATGTCTATTTTCGCGTACCTGAGCTCTGATAACCGTTTGCAACTGTTTGCATATCTTAAACAAGCCAAGAACCCACCCACATCTTCCGCTGGTGCTAAATCGTTTAACAGCGTGCAAAGTATTCGCGCACTTTTCTGCGCTTCCATTTAAATTTGCTGCTTCACATTAAATTGTGTTCGCTCTTCAAATTAACACTTTTGGCCAAAATTAAAAAAATTGATACTCAACATATTTTGACGTGGCCAATTCGCAAACAGACCGATATTAAAGACACACAATTTGTCTTACCTTAATTTGTTTATGTTCTGCGATTAAAGTTTTTTGGCGATTTTTCTTGTCTTCGACCGGAGCATATGTGGGCGATGGATTTTGTATCTTTCAGTCGTCTTAGCTGCCGCTTCTTTGCCTCCTGATTACATATTCTTCTTCGTGTCACACGGCGACTGCGCTTAGACACACATCCAGCTTATACATACAAAGATAATCTGCATAAATAATTATGTGTATGTAGAAACGATAAAGGCGCTTATAAATAAACGATTAACAAATCAGTAAACACTTGGCATTAAACGCAAATAAATTCCCAATTTTTTTTTTTGGTTGTTGTTTTGTTTTAAATGTTCCCACCGTCTTGGCTCACTTAGTCGCCGGCCAAGACAATCAACGCGCGATATTTGTACCCGCGCCATCGTCAATACTTAATGAATATTATATTGCATCGAAACTAAAAGCTGGAGAAAAACGAAGATGAGCTTAAATGACGAAACGATATAAATTGCATTTTTAAATGACAATCTTGATAATTAATTAAACGGGAAGGTGGAGGAAAAGAAATGCGAGAAGACGCCAAATCTATGTTAAATCTTGACATTTTATTGCAGTTTAAAATCCCATTCATTTCGACTGTTATTTATACAGTATTTAAATATATTTTTTTTTCATTTAAATAAATGTCTCAGTTTTTTGTTCGGTTTTTATTCGATTTGCTTGTCGTGTCGACGGTGTGTCTTAAGACGGTGCGGTGTGCTGCTGATGCATTTAAGTATCGTATCGTCTCATTTGTCTTCTCAAATATTTTATTATTATTTATTTGCCTCACCGTGCAACCATTCACCTCAAGACATTTGATCGTCAATTCAATCGACTCGGAATGCTCTTGTTTTGCATATTGACGCGCCGACTACAGTAAAACTCCAGCGGCGCGGACTTTTTTTTTCTATTGAGCAAAAATAGCTCTTTTGTTTCGAAATTAGTTTCCTTTAATTTTTTTTTGTTTTAATCACACGTTTTTTAAAAACAAATTTAAATATATTTTTTGTAATAAAACAAAGATTTACTGTACGAATAAACAAATTAAAACTTGTCGTCATAACAAAAATATTTCAATAAAATTTTGTTTTGGCAATATTATTTATTGCCATATGAGGGCGTTTGGGTTCTGTTACATTTTCTTCTGTGTGGCGCATTCGAAATGATTTTTTACAACAGCAATTGACAACAAACCAAAAAAATTTTTTTTTTTTTAAAATGAAGCGTTTTAATTTATTTGGCTCTAAAACCCACATATTATTATTATTATTTTTTTTTGATGGGTTGAACCACCCTACAGCAGAATCGAATTTCTTATTTTATACTGCTAATAAGTCACTACACTTTATAACAGTCATTTAGATGCCATTAACAACCTGTATTTTTTATAGTCTCCGGCGTTTGCGCGTTTTAAGAACAATGATTCATTATGGCGGTTGATGTGCGCCGAAGTTATTACTTTTCATATACAACCAATCTTACACCATGTTTATATTAATTGCTAGAAAAGTGTTTGTCTTTATAGTGCGCACTTAAACCGCGATTCCACGAATAGACGATAATTAATTTCAGCACAAGAAAATTCCCGGAGCAGTTAACAAATTAATTTTCGTAATTGCATTGCATTGAAATTACGATCGTACATGAATTTTAGTGTTAAAACACGGAGGGGAAAAACTTATTAGCGAGTTTTTCATCCAGGAATAGATTTAAAATCGGCTTAAATCGAAATAAACCGATTCGACTGACCTTGAAGTTTGTTAAATGACCCACAAATTAATTGCTTAAGGATTTGAAGTTTTTCAGAAGGGAAACATTTTCTTATCGACTGGTATTTGAGTTTATAATAGAAATTTGACTGCTTGACCTTGAAATTTGTAAACTCAAATTTACATTTTACTTTAAGTACTGAACCTTGAAATGATCTTTAGTTTTTACAAATGAAATAAATTTGTGATCTCACAACTTTGGCTGCATCGAAATTTATGGAACGATGCAAAATTTAACGACGCCTCTGAATAGAAGGCAATTTGTTACCTCTGATCGGTCGAATTGTGTGCCGTCTCGCCGCCACTAATCTGCCACAACAATTAAATTGCACAAAAAGACGCCATAAAATTGACGAAGATGGAACGAAGTTGGCAGCTATTTCTTCTAAATGCGGTTTTTGTGTTTGCACCGTTTTACTCACTGAATTCAGTTTCATTTGAATAAACGAAAGCGAAGGTGGTCCCATAAAAGTGTGCACAAAAGAAATAGATCAATTTGTTTTATGATCTTAAAGATGGAACGGCCGACCTTGTCAAAACTGAATTCTGTTTTTTTACGACGAAACAACATGTCTTGAGGATATAAAGCAGCATACATTTCTCCATATTTTAAGCTGTCTCAAGAAAACAATAAAAAAACCGACTGCCAATAAACTTTATGTGCTTGTATAATTGATAAGCAATTTTCGATTAAGGCAAATATCTCACCGCAAGTAACTTTACAACTATGTAACTATATTTTAAGTGCTTTGCATACATGAATGAAATTCCGATGTATTTATGTTTTAAGCAGCCGGCAACATAATCATTTATTTACTCAAGTAGTTCTGCTCATTGCGCTCAGCCTATGAATGGGCCAGTCGGTTTTATTACAGCTGATAATAACATTCAGTAGGCAAATACCTAATCCAAATACACAATGAGACGCATTTAAGATTGAGGCAATCGCGCCGAGCCAACTTTATCGCACTTCTTCTGTTATTAGAGCTGGGCTGGTATTATGTTTTAATAAATATTTTCTCGCGCAGCATGACGACGTTTCAGCATTTGCGAGGGATGAACGGAATGCTGCCAGTTATTTGTTGTCTATATATTGATAGCTCAGACACTCGCCAATAAGGAGTCTAGACTGAATAAATATTGATGCCGTCGTTTAACGATTCTTATGAATCTCAATTCCTTTGATAATAATTCACTAGCCTGAGCGACATTAAATACGTTTAGCGCGGCGCTGCAGCGTCTACTTGTGTTTGCTGAGGCATTCCGCGACGACCGTCTTATCAGCGCGTGTCAATGAACTTGATAAGTGTGCATCAATACCGTCAATATTTTCGACACCTTGCCTGTGATTGCATCGATTTCTTAGAGCACAAAACTAGTCCTAACGAACTTTTTCGAATAATTGCTTATTCATGAATATATTTATGATTACGGCGAACATAATCCGCATGCAGAATGCGCTGACCTGTATTGTTCCGGTGAGGTCAAACGATCCTCACTCGTATAAGTTATAAAAATGATTCTTTAATCATTTTTGTGTCTTCAAGAAAGAAGATGCAGCAACAACAAACAAAACAAAAAAATACTGAAGAAAACAAAACGATTGTGCATCTTATGCACCCTTCATGTTGTTGTCGGCTCGTCGTTATCTCGTGTGTATGGTTTCTTGGTTTTCTGCGTCTCGCCGACCAACCAAAGATGAAATAAATCGTGAAGATACCAACATAAATTTTATGATTTTTACGTTTCTCGTTATTTCTTTAATAATGCTTGTTCGTGCGCACTTCTTGGACTGCATTCGGTTGTTAGAACGTGAATTATCAGAAAAGCACTTTCAATCCACTTATTATCGCACTGAAATCGGCCATTTTTTTCCGTTCTGTTTCTTTGGAATTCGCCATATCTTCAATTATAAGAAAGTTGTCTTAAAGTTTAATTAATCATTTGCTGTCTCAAAAATTACCTACATTCATTTCAAATTGATAGTCATTTTGATAAATTGTCGATTGACAGTGAACTTGAGTGCCGCTCCAGAATTCTAAAACAGCCAACCGACATTGCATAAGCAACTTGAAACGGTTAAATCATCGCCTGCTAACATATGTTTTTGCGGCTTCAATTTAAGAGTCAGTCAATAGGAATGCAACAAGAAATTATGGGCATTTTCTGTTTACTTTACGGCTACTTCCTCCCATTTCAGTGTAGTCATTTGAAGGAAACAGAACGATTGAGCGGTGAAAACCACTAGAAATGTGTTTATGCTATTGCAGCACCAATTTCGTTTCCATGTTGCACGTTCTGTTTGTTTATTTTGCATGAATTTGTGGCCGAGTCTTGTCTGGAAAGTGTTTCACCTTACAGCACTGAGTAATTGATAGACAAAGAAATCGGTAGAAATAACATTTGTAGGTCAAGTCGATAGGGTGAATTCATCCCTAGTATGCCACATGTTCACCACTACCCCAATTCATGGTGCGATATTAAATTACAAAATTCAATTACAAATCGATGCAGAGAGTCGATTTCATCGTGTAGGTGTTTGCAACATCCAGTCCACCACACAAGCAGCCATTCTTTGTTGTTGGCAAGGCCTTTTCTTAGCCACCGACAATAAAGACAAGCAAATGCACGGGAAGTGGCTTCTCGTTGCGCCTTTTCACTTATGTGATGCCACATTTTCATGCCACTTCAACGTATATAATTACAATGATTGATTTAATCGATGCCGCGTTGATTTTCATCGATCATATTAGGTGTACTTAAAAACATATGAGGCATGTAAGAAAATCGCGTCGCGCTGAGATTTCCGCAAAGTGCATGCGGCTGCAGTCCAATCTGATTGATGGTAGGACGTTAAAATTGATATGTTTCGCCATTTCAACAGCAATATTGCGAATTATGCAAAAAAAAAAAAATTATAGTTTCCCCGCATTTAGGCCGCGCTCACCAACAGCTGATGCGAGGAAATTGATATCTGTCGCGGCGCGGCGCGGCGGTTGACGCATATGCGCCGTTGGTGCCCGCGCTAATTTTGTCATAACATTTGCATTAGTGGCGGTGTTTCTTTCAATTAATTTACATTTTTGCTTGATTGCAATTTGCACTTAAAGACATTGAATTAGTTGGGTGTCTGCTTGATTGAAATATCATTAGCCAGACACCCTCCAATAAGCGCATGCTCCATTGAATCTGAAGTGATTTGCCTGTTTTCGTGTTTTTGTTTGTGTAATCAAATGTTTTCAACATGTTTATGCTATCGCTATGTGTTACCAAATATGTTTAACACGTCTTGTCAAGCTTTCAACAAGCGATCCACACGGAAGAGACACGTCAATCGGAATTAGGACAGACGAGTTTATTTGATATTGGTCTGCAGCGATTGGAAGTTAATAGCATCTAACGTGTTTAGCCAAGCGAGTTGTGTACATGCCATGTGAATTTATGTTTTTTATTTTTTATTTTTTTGTTTTATGTTCTGAAGAAATCGTAGAAATTTTAGTGCATTTTGATTGAGTCCACTGATAAGTCGCCGCATTGTTTTGTGTATTTTTTTTTTGTTGGAAATCATGCGGGTTCAAATCAATTGCACGACTTGTTCTCAAGACAGGTTACAAGATGACTTGCCGACTTACCTGTATCGATTTAATTGAAAGTACTTTGAACCCATTTGTTTGAGCCGAACAACCAATAAAGGCTAGAAGCCAATCTATTATACAATAAAGAAATCGGGAGAGAAAAACAAAAAATGGAAACAGCCCGACAAGATGTGTAGATGCAAATTTGCATTGACCTTTATGCTCTGTTGTCTTAAAGCAACTTCCAAATGGCGTGCTGAACAGCAAGATCGCTCATGTAACGCGACCAAAATGGCAACATATCGACGAATAAAACAATGTAATATGCTGGCAGCGGCTGCATGGGAAGATGAACAACCCAAGAAATGCTCGATATGTTGGGCAAAAGGGAACATGCATGGTGGTGGCGAAGGCGGTTTAGTGATGAGAAATGTAAAGGAAGTTGCCGTTCTTTAAAAGCCATTGTTCAATTGAATATTATTAGTTTCGTATTACAACAAATTGCATTCGGATTGCGCTTCATCTGCTTCGCGTTTTCTTGTTGCAATCGCTGCTTCTGCTTTGGCCGTGCGTTCGCTTATTACATTCGCCATATATAATAATATCTGGCAGTGCATCTTGTTGGCTGTTGTGTGTACAAAATGCATGATTTATTATTTATACCAAGAAGAGTGATTGTTTCAAGATTGTCGCATGTAAGAGTCTGTATGAAAGTCTAACCGCATACGCGACAGAGCTGCGGCAATCGCGATTTTGGGACGCATCAACGCCGCGAGGATCCATTACCGTCGTGCTCCTTTGAAGGTGTTTTGCAACATGCGAACAGCTAATGGAATGTCTGACGCAAAACAGATGCGGCTGAGAAAAATTCGCGCTAGCTAATTATTAATGTGAAACTAATCCATTTCAAGACTAATTTAAGATTTGCACACGATTTTTCTATTGCGAAACCGCTTGCCGGCGGTTAAACGCTGCGGCAATTAGCGAATTTCGCGGGCGTTGTAAGATTTTACAAGTTATTTGCCACTGTTTACACATTACAACGTGTTAATTTGTTCTATGATTAGCTTCAATTAAACCGCTTGTTCTAATTTCCAAAGGTTAGAAGCAGAGTTGACGCCTTATTACCTGAAGAAAGTTACTAATTTGTGTGTGACTTTGAAAATTTGCCGATTAGGTGATTTTGAAACTGTGAAAATTACATAATTGTGGCAATTTTTCAAATTTTCAATTAATTAGCATCATAAAATGGGTCGCTTTAACAAAATTGTCAAGTCAATAACATTTTTAATGTCTTATTTTAAATCAAGGTCAAGTTATTTTTATATCCTGACTGCCATTCTTAACTTATAAACTGCCATGCCGCCACAAAATTGCAAAACCACATGTTTTATTGTGTGGCGACAGCAAACTATCTTCAAGGTGTTTGTCGTTCAAATGCATTTGTTATGCAATTCTCGAATGTTTATTGTCTCAAGTGTGTGGTTTTCTATTTATTTATAACTTAATTATTAAGTGTTCTGGACATTCAAAGTAATTGTATGTTAATATTAGTTATTAATTACAATGACCAGTAATCGAAATAGTTCCATCAAATTGATTCATTCACAAACTGAATGGGTATAGTTGATATGCACAAAGGCCGCTGCTCATATGAGGCATCAATAAGTGAATACGTGGTGGAATATGTGGGGAATACACCCGGCACTTCTCGCGAGAGCTCATTCATCAGCCATCATAAATTATAAATGAATAGATAAATAAACATTTACGGTGGAATAAAATGAAATATAAAGTGACAATAAATTCACCGAGTGACAAATTACCTCACAGATAAACATCGACTCTTGGCGAGCTTTTATGTTTTCCTGTGCTGTTTCGTTCTTTTCTTGAAATTGTTTCTTCAAAACAAAAACAAAAAAAAAATTATTCAACTACTCCTCCTTTGTTTTCACTTAATTAATGTCCTTAGATCAGAGATTTGACAAACTATTATTAATTTCGTTTGGAAGCTCGATTGTCTAAATGCTATATTAAAACGCCATTGCTGTTTTGGTATGGCTGGCGATGCTTTATGATTTATGAATTGTGGCGGTGATTCATCGCATGTGTGTGAATTGTGCGATACGTGGGCTCGTCAGTCTGGCAGATATTAAATGTTTACATTGAAATAATGACGATGTACGCCGTTTCCACAGGCCGATAAGAAGCCTGTAGTGTCGCTATTTAATTCAATTAAACCGCATCATCTTGTACACTGAAAACCTTTTAAAGATCGCACAAATCGGCTGTCATCACCGCTTCCAGACTTCCAGGTAGGTTGACAATGCGTCGAAGATTCATAACATGGAAACGTGATACTTGAACGATTGGGTTCAGCGCGTAAAACAAGGTCACTTGCCATCAATTTCCATTGAAACCGTACACGCGAGCATGCATGGTGCATATGTGCGCGCGGATGAGGGAAATGCACAAAGGAAAGACACAAATTAATTGCATTTAAGCGTGTAATCCGAGAGGATCAGCATTCCAGTGCCATGTTTGAACGATGAAAATACACGATCTTTACTATCATGATCCCATTCTATGAGGCATCAGGCAGACAGCGACGCTGGAATGTTGCGTGCAACAAATGAGTGACACCTGATTTTGAGCGTCTTTACTCAAATAACCTGGTCCAAAATGCGTCGTTAGATTGATGGAGGAGAGAGAGGTGGGTGAGGCACTTGTGAAAAGTAAAAGTGACATGCCAATGAAATGTATTTCTTAAAGGCGATGGAACTAAACCACAAGATCATCTCTGCGCTGCAGAGTCGGTAATACAATACTTTTGTTTCCGCTTTCTTGTGTGGATCTTATTCTTTGTGCTGGGAATATTGGCTGTTTGTGTCTATGTTTGTTTTGTGGTGTCAAATTAATTACAGCGATGTTTGATTCACCTTTTTTTATTTAGTTGATTTTGAAGCAGGTAGTCTGTTCTTAAGATGTTTGTTTTCTGGTTTTATTGAGCTTAAAGCGCTCGAGTCGCCTTTATTGAATGTATATAATTAAATTAAACATGTATCGAGCCGATAAGACGGTTATCTAGCTTCACCTGAAGCATGTTAAACCTCTAACTATACATTACTTAATCTTGATTCACTTTTTAAATAGAGTAGCTGTCTCTCCATTCTTGCCTGGCGCTGTTCCGATAAGATAGAAACACAAATTTCTTAGAAAATTACATATTTAAAAACAAATTATTAATTCCGATCGATGAACATTGCACAACACAAAATGCACCCTGTATGTGGATGGCTAAAGCTCAAGATGATCACGATAAAGCAGATCACAAGGGAACACAAGAAACTCAATAGCAACAACAAACAAACCAACAACAACAACCACAACAACAAAAAACACAAAAAGACAACAGGAGAAGAGAACACAGCAGATTATAAAAGCCAAAGGCGCATTAAGAGAATATACATAAGAAATGTTCTGTCACATTAAGTAGATGTTGCGCTTCTTGGTTTTTTTCGTTGCCACAATCTGTACAGTCTTCTGTTCAACTTGTGTTATTAATTTAGTTTGTTGTTCAATATCGGTTGCCTGACAAAGGATCGCCACATATTAAAAGCACATAAGCAAATGGTGCGACTGTTGAGATCGAATGATATACGCGCGCATATAACGTTAATACCCATTATCGTTTTCGAAGATTGTTTTCCCTCTTCGTCTTATTCTTCTTCTTCTTCTACCTTTTTTTGTTGTTGTTGGCTCCTCTGTGGTTCATTTAAACGCGCGAGCTTGCCTATACCACGGACAGCTCTTGGAAGCCTAAATAGGTGATAAAATTTATTATAATCCTTCTTGTAGCTGTTGTGGTGGCACCGGTGATGGTGGTGATCTTTTGTGCATTGGCGCGCGTTTTCTCTCTGTGCAGACATGCCGGAAGGTTCACCAGTAATTAATAAATTCATTCACAGCATATGTTAACATGTAATTTTATTGGCTGCAGGTAGCAAGGCTGAACGGTTGGATGGTTGAGAATGAGCGCCAATGAACTTTCAACTTTTCCATAGTTCGCTTTTCACCCATTGAGTTGAGCTTTAATTCAAATTTGTTGCTGATAATGCTGATTTTCCGTTAAGACCATTTTTATTCATGTTTTGTCTTCGTTTTAACATAAAAACTATAAAAAAGTTGATAATGTTTTTTTTTGACCTTAAGATTATCAAAAAATTCAATGTCAAAAATGTTTAATATAATTAAAGCTTAAATCTTTACTTTGCCCAATGGCCAAATTAAGAGTTTTTCGTATACAAACTTTGTCGCTGATTCTCCCTGCCGCTGGTTGAAAAAAAGGTTGTTTCATGTGTTTTTTGTCTCACCTAAATGATCGTTATTAAGTTAATATGAAATAATTAATTGAAAAAGAAAAACTGCAGACGGTGATGGTTAATTAATGGAGGCAGTACAACAAAAAAAAGCTGTAAAGAAAAAAGATGAAAGAAGTCTCACGTCTCAAGACCAGTCACAACGATGGACAATTAATGGTTGTTTCTTCGCGTGCGCGCGCATTCACCGTCTTCGTTCTTTCTGTATGTGCTGAATGTCTATTATTGGTTTCTTGTTTTTTTTTTTGAGCAAGAAAAGTGTGTAAGTGCCACTTTGCGCTGGCAATCTCTTGTATATAGCTACAAACACCTAGGAAATGAGCTTCGTTTCTTACATAAAGTGGGTAGGAAAATGGCGGATGTCAATACTGACCGAGTTTTATCATTTAACTTCCGCACAGGTGCGCCATTTAACAATTCATCTTTGTGTAAAACTGTTGGCATCTTCGATTTTCATATCAGAATATTACTCCGTTTTTTCACTTCTTCTATTCTCAAACAGCAATCTTAAGAGCCTCATTCGTCGGCTGCATTTTCTCAGCGACTTTATTTCTTCTGTTGTTTGTGTTGTAATGGCAATTAATGGTCCATTGAAGTGTTCCCGTGTTGTAATCATCGATGGTTCGGTGCGTTTGTTTTATGCTGTTTAATTATTGCCGAGCGCGTTTTCACTTAGCTATTTGCGTTTCTTATTTACACGTGAAAATGCCTTTAAATCCTAGATGGGTAACGATTGGAATATCACAGGTTGGATGAGTGCACCTCTCGCACATGCGTTATAAAGCTTCAGAACAAATGGATAAGCAAACAACCAGGCTCTTTGAAGACGATATGGTGTGGTGATTATGATGATGATAATGGTCATGTTGTTCTTGGTGTCTATAGGCATGTATACATTTAATGTCTTAACAATGCACGTGTGAATGGATAGAACAAATTGACGGGCAAACATTCGACGTATTTGTACAACATTTGTGAACATATTTGGCTTTTTTGTTTCTTGGCTTTCGTTTTCTTTGTGCCGTTTTTGTTCATGTTTTTTTGTTCTTCTTGGTGTTGCAACGGCCGCCTTAAATGAGCACTCGAATTTCTATGCAAACATAAGACCAAACCGCCAGCACAAAGACGCTAAATTCAATATTTGTTGCATTTAAATTAAATTATACAAAAGTGAACATTTCAAAATTACAAAACAACAATTAATTAAATTAATTATCAAATTACAATCGATATGGTAAATAACAAACGTCTGAAAATCAATCTTAATACCATAATGACATGCACTAATTCCACATGTCCAGTTGTATGTTGCATGTGTCTGAGCAGACAAAGGTGTTACATTCATAAATGTCTGCTTTGTCGTCTCCACCGTCTTCCTCGTCAGGCTTTTTATGAACTTGGCTACAAGAAGGCCATACTTCAGTAGTTATTCAGTTGAAGTGGAAGTTGACATTAAGTGGATGGAGAAACGGATTAAATACTCTGTTCTGTTTCTCATCTTATGTTGATGTATTCTCTATTTTATGTATATGCAAACACCATTGTAGCGACCTGTCTCTTACGGATTACACTCATCATTCACGCATTTCACACGGTGCGCCGATGGAATTCAGATAGACGCACTTTTTGGGGCCGGCCACAACGCCTTAAGATTATTCAAATTAATTTAATGGGCGACACTAATTTTTAATTTATTATGTTTCCGTGTAAAGATCGTCGTAACATCTCAGCAGTTTATTCATTTCTAAACTATAAAAGCAAAGGGCTAAAACTATTACAGTTTCTCAATGGATTTCCTAAAGCAAACGAAGCAAATCATTAATAACAATCTCAAGAGAGTTGTACCTACTTTTATTGCAAACAAATTTGCCATCTTGAAATAACCAGTAGTTAATCTCCATTGGAGTTCATTTAATTATTGGAATTTATGTTGCCCCTACGGCCCTTTCCAACAAAACAACAATTATTTCTTGCAAGAAAAAACTCTCTCTCCTTAAAGAAATTGCCGTCATTCTGCTGCCATGCTATTGAATTTTCGCACAAATGCCTTCGTTTTCGGATCACTTCTTTACGATATTGGAAAATAATTGTCATTGTTAAGTGCGGTTGAAGTCAAGCAGTCAAGCACACCGACGCTTGCTAAGTTGCAACAATCGAACGGACAAAATAAATTACGTTACAAATATTACAATTGACACTCTTCTCAATGAGATCTTAGTGGTTGTAAGGGATTTAAACAATCCCTCAGGGAAGCTCTTTCTTAATATGCCACTTCTTTGATACTTGGCTTGTAGGCATCCTTCTCGTGTCGAGCCAATGGCCTGCATGAGCCAAATATGAAATGGCTTCTTACATTGTAAGTGAATCTACCGACATTATATCAATTGTTAAGTGTAAATGCGGTAAACAGAAATCAAAGAGAAACATGAATTGAATAAAAAAACAAGTAAAGGAGCTCAATTCTTATACACAAAAAGGCGTGTGCAGTTTCATTCATACGTTTTATATAGTTCTGGGGGCATTCTTTTGTCTGGACGATGGAAGGAATCAAATGCCCTCTTTATTTATGAGATGAAAAATGGAGAAATTTTAAAGATCCATGAATTATTATTAATGAACGGTTACCTGGAAATTTTTTTATAGGTTTTCATCGTTTTTTTTTCTGTAAGATCTAAGATTGCAAACTTGATGTAAAGTCTGACAAAAGTCAAAAATTCTTTGCGATTTACACATATCCGTGGATTGAATGTCTTACTACACGAATTTACTTAGAATTATGAACGGATTTCACACATGTTCGTCACAAAAACGTGGCAAATGCATACGTTATGACAACTAGCTCACATGTTTGTTTAACGTTCGTTTAATGCACTTTCGCAATTATACGCCAGATTTTTGTTTCGCTATCTGCTCGCGCTTCCACAAAGTCGTCGAGATGTGCGACACCGAACAGTAATTGTCATACACATAATTTTCATGTCTGTCCTGAATTTTATTGTTTTTCCGCAACAAAAAAACAACAAAAATGCGGTTTTAGGCCCCTTTTCCATCTGGTCAAATTGACAACTGGCCATCGCCGCAAACAACAAAAAGTGTGACCATTTACGGCAATGTCTTCAAGTTGGGCGATAAATCGCCGTTTCACGCCAATATGTACCGTTTCCAGGTGTCATGCCTTTTAATTTGTTTGTTGTTTTTCCCTCAATTATTTAGACGCCGTATCAAATTCATGTGAGTGCCAATCGATGTTGCACGGTAGCGGCAAACAACAGGCCAGCCCAAAAACGGGCCACATATGAACAAACAAAAAGGCAGATCGCTTCGTTCTGCCGTGTCGGTGGCTAGCAGGGACGGCTGATCCCTGCATTTATGTGGTCGCATTTACCTCTCCTTCGCATACATGCACTCGGTATCAACCGCATAAACGTGTAAACGTTGGCCACACTGTCGCAAATTCCAAGAAATACCGACTTTCAATGTGGTGCCCATCTTCTTGTGTCCGGATTTTTCGTGCGCACATTTGTTAAACGCTTCGATTTCTGATCTCCGGAATTTGACAACCGTGAAACACTATTCTCGAGTCCGACCAACACAGCCAAACATAATGTTGGCGAGATGTGGTACCGCCGTCGTTAAAGCATAACGACATCTGTGACGAACTTTTATTTGTACGCCACATGAAAATATGTTGACTTCCATTTAATTTATTGTTATCCAACATTTATGGCTCCTTGCAGTGTCCTTCAGTGATCTCGGTCTCACACATGAATTCCCTAAGACAAAGAACAACAACAACAACAACAAAAATGATCGCCAACATTAAACGATCGATAGTTATGATTCATTGTTCAATTATCATGCAAATACTTAAATTGCGCACGCGGGGAAAATTCCAAGTAACCGATTTTAATCAATTAATGAAAATTCCTACGATCGCGCCGAGTTCCCAATGAATCAGTGTGGGCGTGGTTCAGACGATCACCGAATGAATGGAGCACAAACGAATGTAAAATTGTTGTTTTCTTTTCTGTTTTCTTGTCTTGTAAAAGAAACCTGCGTGCGGCA
Organism: Sylvicola fuscatus; assembly: GCA_026546915.1. Classification (NCBI taxonomy): domain Eukaryota; kingdom Metazoa; phylum Arthropoda; class Insecta; order Diptera; family Anisopodidae; genus Sylvicola; species Sylvicola fuscatus. The sequence continues at coordinate 21,171 of JANSTS010002111.1, forward strand.
TTACGGTGATTCAAGCGAGGTGGGGTTCCTTACTTAGCCTCCCTTTTTTCGTTGTTGTTGTTGTTGTTGTTGTTGTTGCCCAGCGCGCGCGCGATCTTCGAATTCATCGTTTGATCTTCGCTCGTCTGCGTTAGTCATTGAAGAGACGGCTGTTCGAAATTCTTTTAGACTCAGCATGTAAAGATTTACATAATATATTTAAGTAAAGAAAATTCCACACAAAATGCGTGTGAATTACATAGATGAGGTCGGATGAGTCGCGATCGCCTCTATCGTTGAATGGAAGAGAGTGAAATTCATTGAATAGGGGCTTTTTGGCAGGTTTTTTAGATGGTGATCACGCACATTCCCAGTTCATTTCCTATCAATGTAAATATTAATTAAAATGATCATAATTAATGTTTTTTTTTTTTTTTTACAGCGTTGCAACGACAAATTGAACACGCTGGCCGTGTCAGTGATGAACCAATGGCCTGGCGTGCGATTACGTGTGACTGAAGGCTGGGATGAGGATGAGTACCATGGCTCTGGCTCGCTGCACTATGAGGGTCGTGCCGTCGACATCACCACCTCCGATCGCGATCACAGTAAATACGGCATGCTGGCGAGACTGGCCGTGGAATCCGGCTTCGATTGGGTGTTTTATGAGAGTCGCGCCCACATCCATTGCTCCGTCAAATCCGGTAGGTTCACACTTTTTAGTCACAAAACGATTTTTCCTGATTATGAGGATCATGCGGATCTGTAAATTCCGGGAATTTTAAGTTAGTTTTTTTTTTGTTTTTACGAGGATTCCTGAAGAAAGGAACTAACAAGATACTTGTTATTGGAATACCAATGCACTTTTGATCTGGCAAGTCTTCCCTGTAGATATTCGTGCGCCCTTCCTTCTTTTTCGTTTCTCATGGTGTTTGGCTGGGCGCGATCGGACTGATCACCATCATTATTATTAACCATCACCATCATCATTTTCATTTTTCATCTTGGTTTTTGTCTTCTGCTTCTCCTCCGTCTCTTCCTGCCTTTTGTTTCTGGCTTCAGCATTTCCACCCAAGTTTTATTACACTTATCCGCGCACATGATGATGAACACGAAATGCGTCTTTCACATAAAGCAAAACATGTAATACGTATCTTGGGCGAATTAAGCAGAAGTGCATTCGCTGCTGGCATATACCGCCTCCTCCTCCTCCAGCTTCTCCATCGCCATGGCCAAGCCAGCCACCTCGAGACTCCCCCTCCTCCAGCCACTTGGCTCGTTTCACCGTTTCTTCAGTTTTGTAAGAAATTTCTCATTATTCTTGTGTCGATAAATTGGAAATGCGTTACGAGTTGTGCGCCGCAACGGGTGCGATGTTTTATGTTGCTGCTGCCAAAGAACATTTTTGATTGGCATTATTTAATCGCACATAAAATACCACTACCAACATGACTAGCTGGTGGATTCTTGTGCGCTTCCAACGTTTTCAATTACATTGGAAATCAATTTGGTTTGCTCGCCGCCGCTTTTGCCCATTTGAATGCAATTATTTCTGCAAGAGCATCACATGACAATTCATCATGCAGGTAATTAAATGCAAACGTGCTAACCAGAATACCTGCCACAATCTGAAGCTCTGAACTTGCAGTCGATCGCCGCATTTTCGGGGCAGTTGGGGCGAGAAATTGTGCGCCAAATAGTCTCCGCATGTCTCAGATCATATACTTAGTAATGTGGCGCGGTTAAGCCCTTTACTTCACTCCGATTTGACGTGTTAAAAGCGCTGAGTATTCGCGGCACGAAAAGGAAATGCTAAAAGTTGCACGTCGCGAGAAAACAAAAAAAAACTGAAACAACGTGGAACCGAATAAAGTAAGGCGCCTCGGGGCCTTTAAGGCGCTGATTTTTTCCGTTGTTGGACGCTTCTATCGCGTTCTTTGCGCGTTTTTCTGTATTCAGCTCGTTTTCCCTCCAAAAAAAAAAAGAAGAAGTTAATTGAATACTTTTTTGTGGGAATTGATTTTTTTGTTGTTGTTGCCCCTTCTATGCTCAAGTATATGCTTAAGTTAATTAAAGGCTTCATCCTTGCGGGGTCTGGTGAGTGTGCGCGCTTGTGTGAATTGACTTTCTTGCGTCGATCGGCGCAGACGTGTACGTCGCATGGCGTTTTACCTTATTTTTATCACACCTTTAATCTGGTGTTGTTGTTGTTGTTGTTTTGTTTTATACTTTTTCCGTCGTTGTTGTTTATCCTCCGATTTTATTTGTTGAGCGCGTATGAGCTAAAACCTTGGATATGCCGGACATTTGTTGGTGTTAAGGTACAGATATTGGTTGGCAGTTGTACATAAGGAATGAGCAGCACCTTTGATTGGTTGAGATGAGGTTAAATCGTTTGTATATGAGCTGCCCATACGTGTCTTGTTAGCGCGATGGGTTTTTTATTTTTAGTTTGTTGCGAATCAGGAGAAGGAAAAACTGATATTTAATTCAATTATTATTTTAAGTTTTGCATCAGATGAATTGTAAAATCTTAAAGATTCAACTTTTAAGAAAAATAGCGTTTCTTAATCAATCACGAATTTCTTCAAAGATTATGTACAAATTCTTGTTTATTGAATATAAATTGGAGAGCAAATTGAACAGCTCTCATAACATTGCCCACCAAGATGCGGCTACAGCTGTGGCAAATACAAAGATACAGCTTCTAAGATGGGGGAAAATGGGAAACGTGAAGAAGATTTACGTTTAATGGAACGCAATTGGACGAGAAGTGAACAAAGGCATATTTAAAGAAGAACGCCATGTCTGAAAGCAGAGAAAGAATAAATTCATTAAAAAGAGATAAATTTTCAAGAAAAAGAAACTGTTGTTTTTTTTCTGTTGTTGTTGCTCCTTTAGAGGAAATGCCGACAAAATAAAACACATAAAGTCATTCAAACAAAATGGACTCCCTCTATGGATGCACCAAATTCTTCATTTATAATTTATAATCTTGAATTTCATAGCTTAAAAGATGAAGACAATTTGATTATTCGACAAAAGAATTTTCTGCAATTTTAGTTAACATCTTTTCTCAAACATATTCCATATAAGTTTACATTTAAAAAAAAAAAACACCTGACATGCCGGGAAACTTTCCTTCTGCAAAAAAAAAAAACATCCAACGCTGGAGGTCTTTACATGTTTAATTATCAATCCAATTTACGAGCATTCTGTCGCTTATGTCTAACATCTAGTCGCTTTTCGCGCATCCAGAAAATTTATTCAAAAACCAATAAAGTCGATAACGGTGGCCATTAACACCTGATGCGCGCGACTTTCGATTGCTTTGGCCGCATATGTTCACCAGTATTTACGAGCCATTTCCATCGTGCGTTTCTAACCTTTATAAGGCGCGTTCCAAGTCTTCCTCTTTAGCATAATTGATTTGACTCTTTTATGTGCGTCTTTTATTGAAATATTCAGCGGATTCCGGTGTATGGTGACAACGGCCTGAGCAAATTGCTCACGCTCACGCGACCAACTGTCCCAATTTGGACGGCCCAATCGTCAATACAATGTTTGCCAAGTTGTGGGTGGTTGTCGATTTTAAAATACTTGCCACTCAAATAACGACCTGCTTGAATAAATTCTGTCATTTATTACATTTAAATAAATCGCAAGACTTCTTGTCTTTTTTTCGCTAGAGAACGAAACGTTTTCGGAAGAAGAACTGAATTGGAAGGCATTCAGAAGAAGATAAAATTAATCCAAGATAAATGACATTGAGGACATTCGCTATTTATAGACGAGTGACTTCTTGTAGTTCTGCGCAGCCGGTGATTCGCTTAATCGCGTCAAAAACCATATACACGCGTTTTAAGTTAATCAACAAGACCGCCAACGTTAATTTATCGTTAATCGTTGTTTAATAAAGACGCCGCGCCGGCTATTCGCGTACATCAGCGAAGCGATGAGTTTAATTAATTTTAATGCCACTCGAATGATCTGGTAAAATATTATGCAAATACCTGACCAACTGGTTTCCGTTTATTTTTTATTTTTTCATAAAAAAAAATATTCGCCATAAAGTCGCAACGGAGTCTTAAATTGTTGACACTTTCACCGCAAATTCGCATAAGCGTTTGAGCAAACGACAAAAATTCGCATTGACCGCAGGAACTTACTCATGTGGCCCACACTGAAACATCCTTTGCGACGATTTTGTGGTTTTCCGCCAGTTGTTCTCATATTTCACACGCGTCACCGTCGAAGGACACTGTTTCCTGTTTACCAATACCCAACATAAAGCCATTGACGCAACATACAAGTCACAACACGACAAAGTACATGCCGCCCTGAAGAAATTAACAATAAATTCTGCACAATAAAAAGATAGGAAAATCAATTTCACTTATTGTATTTTTGTGGAGATTACAATTTGTACCTGGGGCATGAGAAGAAAACGTGCTTCAAGACAACAATGGGTCCAGCCAGAAAAAGGGAAGACACGCAGCGAGACCGAAAACCGCAACGCTTTTATTCCGTTTGTCTGTTGGCTGTGAATCTGATCCCGTAAGTATGTTTTCAGGTTCTCGCGCGAGCACCATACACCATACATGTTATGTCGGCCAGCATAAAATGCATACACATAGGCCGGCAGCCGCGTCGTCATGTCGCAGCCGAGTCTTGAGGTCAACGTGTATGGTTTAATGGCTGCTCCATTTCAATTTGTGTGCGCTTTTTGCGGCTGCATTCCGCCTCCTTCTTCCTTGTGCCCGGGCACACAAGGAGACCTAATTTTAAGTGTCGGCCGGGGTTATGTCGTTTGTGAGACGAGGCGCAACCAAATCGACGCAATTAACTGCCTTGGAACCTTCAATTAATCTTGTCTCGCTGCCAAATGTAATCAGATACTTGTGAACGGAATATTAATTATCATTATGCGGTTTTTGTTCTTAATTATAATTACATGTTTAAGCACATTTGTGTCGGAATAAGTGGAAATGATGTTGAAAGCGCAAAAACAAAAACAAAAACACCCATAAAACAACACGAAAAATGGCAAAGTTCAAGCGAACACTGAAAAAGTTCGTCGTCTACAATATTCGTTGAAGTCTTTCGTTTTATTGACAGTTTTTATTGACAATATTTGGAAATTATCATTTTTACTCGTGATTAAGGATAGAAAAGCCCATGTCCAGTCAATTGTGCGTTTACCGGTTCTGTCTTCGGGTGTGCTTCTTAGCATTAAACACATCCAGCCACTTAAGCTGGCCGGATTCGATGTGAATAAAACGAACATTTAACACCGCACTTCTTATCTTATCGCACAAATGGCTTTTCCGTATAACATGGCCACTTTCTTATGGTCGGACACATGTGAACTCTTTTAAAGTCTACATATTCCCCCCACCACCACCACCACCTCCTCCAGAACAGGCCGGGGCGCAGCATTTATATATATCTGGCTGGAAGATGAGAGACCCTAGCGACCTGTGCGACTGGATGCGCCGAAGATATAAATTAAAAATAAAACAAAATCAAATGAAGGCTGCCCAGCATGTTTTGACATGTTTAGGTTTGTGCCTGTCAAATTAAACTAATTGATGATACGAAAAGGAACATAAGGGAGATAAAGAGAGGGAGAGAAAGGTGCAGAGATAGAGTGAGTGAGTGAGAGAGAGAGAGAGAGAGAGAGACCGGGGGGAAACAAAGGGACAACAACAAACAAACGACGATATGGGGCACAGAGGCCGGGAAGACGGCAGAAAAAAGCTGCAAAGAATAGGTGGGATAGATAAACGCAAAATAAATACGAAGATAAATAACAACAACAACAAGAAGAGGCAACGTTCACGTACATTTCTTTTTTTTTTGGTATATATTCGATTCATCTGGCCACGGTGGAGAGGCCGTACGAGACGCGTCTTGTGTCTACTCCGTTCGGTGTGTACCTCAGTGTTCCTCCATCATCGTTGTTTTGTTTTGTTTTTCTCAGTTCGTTCGTTTCTTCTTCTTCATCTTCTTCTTCTTCATTTTTTTGTGAGTTGCCGCCACTTTAACAAAAGAGGGAAACACACATTAACCATTTGAAAGAAGTTAAATTAAAAAAGAAGTTACACAAAATGTGTAAAAGGAAATTTTCAATTTGTACGAAGATGATACGGAGCCCGATGGGGGCAACCGCAAACGGCTCGCACACTCGCACCAACTTTTATAAACTTCTTAGCATAAATACACAACATATACGCGAAGTGATATGCTGAGAAGCGCAAACCGGTTCCCACCATGATCATTCCACGCCTGCTTGCCGTTTAAATTAATTAATTTGATTATTTCAATCAGGGTTCCAACCAGCCATCCCAATTCAACACACTTTCGGTGTGAATCATTAATAAAGCTGATCTGACAATGGAGGACGCGCCGCCACTGTGTGGGGGTGCCTGTGGAATCTCGTCAAATGTAATGAACCGTCCGTCCGTCACAAACCAACCGTCTTCCCTCTTGCCAGAGTATCATTTTCCCCAATGTCACTTTGATTTCCGTCTTTGAATCGGCATTTGAATGGCTTCGCTTCTCAGGAAGTGTCTACATTCTTGGTGTCTCGGTTCGCATAAAATATGTGCCAGAACGTCCTAAACTCCACTTTGTCTTGGAGCTTTTCAATAAATCTGTCCGTCCCGCATGGGGTCGTCGTTTTCCTTCTTCCCATCGCTGCTCCATGTCTCTTCTAATGGCCCAACAGCCAGCACATGTTTACTCAAAACATATATTTGCTGTTTGGATTTTCGCGTGTGCATACATCATGTTACTGGACATTTCCATTACTGGCCATTAGTTGGCAATAGTGACGGCCATAAAGACGGAAACAACAACAACAACTGAAGAAATAGCCACCTGAGCAAACGACGTGTCCTCGTGCAGACGTGCAAATGCGCCACGAGAATGGACAAACAACGCTGAGTGGATGGGAAATAACGCCAGCAAACAGAACCCTTTTCCCGGTCTGGCAGGATTTCCTTTGTGAATTCCATTGCTGGCCAAATATTTGACTAAAATGTAATTATTTTTTAACTCGACAAACAGACAGTTCGCAGAAGGTCCCTGGCATTAACTTCAACACAGATTATCCAAGTTAATCTAATTGCTCAGGTTCTTCTTCCACTGGACGATGGTCGATTGGAATCGACTAGCTGAAATGAGATTAACCGAATTTCTTGCACTGATATGTACGGTACAGATCATCTTCTGACTAGCTAAGGATAATCCCATTTTTTTTTCGGCGGTAGTTTCTTATATAAAGGACTTAAAGCTTGTGTAATCTGCTTGGGGATTAAATTGTTAGACACTTTAATTGAATTTCGGGGGTTCTGAAGTGTCTATCTTGTTAACAGTCGTTATTTCGTGGTGGGACTTTGTTATATAATATAACAGAAGATAACAGAAATCTTAAATTTGGCATTTTACTAATAATATTCTATTTCATTGCAGATTCCTCACAAGGATCACACACAAGCGGCTGTTTCAGTGCGCGAAGCACCGTCCAAACAGAGTCCGGCCAGCACAAGCCGCTGGCCAGCGTCCAACTGGGCGAGCGTGTCCTGACAATGGACCCAGCCGGCAACACCGTCTACAGCGAAGTCATCATGTTCCTAGATCGCGACGTCAATCAGACCCGCGAATTCGTCACCATCGAGACAACGGGCGGCGCCCAGCTGCGCGTCACACCCGCCCACCTTCTGTTCGTCTCGCGAACAAAACACATGCAATTCGAGTACGAGTTCGCCGAGCGTGTCGCCGAGGGTGATTTTCTGCTGGTGAACGTCAAGGGCACGCTGGAGCCGCAACGTGTGCGCCGCGTCACCGTCGAACTGCATCGCGGCGTGTACGCACCGCTGACCGCCGAGGGCACCATAGTCGTCGACTCGGTGGCGGCGTCCTGCTACGCCCTGGTCGAGAGCCAGTCGCTGGCCCACTGGAGTTTTATGCCGATGCGAGCCCTCAACAGGCTGTGGCATTGGTTCGACGGACGGCCCATGATTTCGACACGGCAATCCGGTGGAGTGCACTGGTATGCGCGGACACTGTACTCCCTCAAGGACTATCTGGTGCCCTCAAGGTACCTCTACCACTTCGAGTAGGAGTCGGCCTGGGAACGTTTCTTATGGTGAATCCATCGCGGCGAAGGACGCGGAACGATGCCATTTTCTGCAAGCGCTAATTTAATTAATTGTTAATGTCGCGTCGTCCTGCCGCTCCTGTGTCGTGCGGATTCTCGCCAAATTAGCTCTTAAGTAGGCACTCAACAAATTTATACTATTAATTTTGTTTAAATTATTTAATTTAATTTAAATTATTTTAGGAGATAAATTATTTCTGTACAATATTACTTAAGGACATTTAGTGTGTGCGTGGCGCGTGTGTGAATGCATTTGTGTTCGTCTGTGTGTGAGTGTGTGCGTTGGATTAATCAAATTAAAATGAACTAAAGTTTAATGAAATCAAATCGGCCAGTGCGGGAGCTAATCCAATCGAATTATTCTTAATAATTATTCTAGTTTTTAATGGATGAAAAACAAAAACAAAATCAAAACAATAAATAAACGTAACTAACGAACGAAAAGTGATATTTGTGTTAATTAATATTATTCGATTTATTGATGTTTGCCTATAGGCGTAAGCATATGTGTAAATGAAAATCTTTTGTATACTTAAAGAAAGCCTTCGCGTATTTAAACTTTAAAGCCATTTTAACGTTGACGATTGTTTTTTTTTAATTTTCCTTATAGAATTTCGGAAATTGGAAAACCTAGCAATTTTAACAATGCACTTGTACATAGAGAAATTTAGCTCATAAGAATTTTATGTCTAGTAAATTAATTCAAAATCCAACTGAAAAACCCATTGTAAAAATAATTAGTTGACGTGTTAAAATTATTAAAGAGAAAAAACGAATGATGCGAATATTTAATGAGGAGAATCTTTCGAACAAGATCGGAAAAGGAATAAAACGTTTAAATTATCAACAATTGTCGTTGTTTTAGTTTCTTTAAGGTGATTGTTTCTAAGTAGATTTTTGTTCCAGGTAGTTTTACAGGAGTTCACTTATTTTTCAGAATTTTATTTATATTTTCAATAGGGAAATAACAAAGTTACCAGGTTTCAACTGATCCTTGCTGCAAATATTTTTATTTGAAATCTATTTTTAATTGTTTAAATATTGCCAATATTTGACCTCAGTATTTTCATTTTGTGTTTAAAATTACTAAATTCTTCAGTCCTTTTTTATTAAATTAAGGATATCGATGAACATCCTTAACTGTTTACACAAAATTTCTTATTTCTTTATGAAACAATTTGTTAAAAATCCAAAAATCAATTTATCTTATCCTTAATTGTTTTCCTTATTTTTGACGTTTTTATACCGCAATCGTTTTTCATACAAAAAACACGCGGCAGGGAGAGCCGGCGTAAGAGTTATATACGTCTAAATGCTAC
>JANSTS010002122.1:6115-17945 GCA_026546915.1 Sylvicola fuscatus
ATAATCAATTAAAAAACTAAATGCATCTGACGCGATAAAAATGAAGCTAATTCTCAACGATATTGAGCTCTGTCCCGCAGATCCATTTAAATTCTAATCAAATATTTGCCATTAAAAGTTGATACGCTATTGCATCCCCCTTTTTATGCAGCCATCAGTCGCTGTTAAAGTGCATTCCAGTGCATAGCCGCGCTGGAGTGCATAATAGTCAATAATGCAAGATACAGTGCAAGAAGCTAACATACTGGAAACGTTTAAGCTTTAGGAAACATAAACGAAACCATAAGAAGGGGCGAAATCAAAGAAATAAACATTATTAATAAATGAAATGAATTGCAATTGAATGCATTCTTGTTCCGATGGGGAACGTTCAAACGTCACGCGGAACCCATTCTCTGCAGATGAAGAACGACAGTAGCCACATATTATCATCAACATGTATGCTGTAATCGATGTTACACTGCGCGCAGCGACGAATTATTATGTTGTCGATTCAAATGCATTGCCTGCAAGATTGAAGTGCAGCGATGCAGCTCTGCACATTGTATGTTGGGCCGGTGTGTACGCTGCCATCTTTAGGCAAAAGTGGAATAGTCGATTGGCGCATGTAAGCACCGTCGGTCAGAACACATATTGGGGGGAGACCACGAATAATGAGAAGCATTACAAGTGCAGTTGCGCTACAATGTTGCATCAAAGGTGCATTTTTCCACACATAATGGTCGAGTCGTTTGGGACGCGCGCCGCCATGCCAGATAGTGTACTGAAGAGCCCATCGGGACGATGTACGAGAGCATTATATTTTATGTACTCTAATGATATATGGTGCACGTGTTTATGTTTTGATGGGCATAATAATGATTACATCTACACGTACTTAACTGCATATAAACAAACACAATAAATCTGCACTTTGTTTACAAAACGTTGGGAACAGACTTTTGCATCAAACTATTTATGTCACAGCCTGATGAATTGGAATTCTGTTGCGCGCCCAACGTGTCGTGGCCGCGCTCATATGCCGTGTATTCACCACACAAATCAAACACAATTTTATGTCACCGGAATACTGTCATTAACATTATTTTCTTTTATTTTATTGCACATGCAATTATTCATTGAATGATTATTTCGCTGAATTTGTAGTTTCATCAATTAATTATAATTCTGTGCAGTTATTAGCGCGTCGCTGATTCGGCCGCGATGAGGCGGCAGACTAGCGCGCGATAATTATGGCTACAATGTTGTTTTATGCGCGCCTATCTTAGAAATCAAAACACTTTGGCTTTTCGTCGATAATAATTTTATTCAATTGCATTCCTGGATGCGCGTTGCAAATTGTAGTCGACGCTGCTAAGTTTAATGCAGTCCGTGGTGCAATATTTATGCTAATTTTATGTTTGATAATACGTCAAATGTGAAAGAGGAGGCAATTCGTCGATTGAAACGCTCCAATAGCAGATGGTTGGAACGTTTGGTGGTGGTAATTTGAGGGCAATTATGTTTGCAGAATTTATGTATTTTTTTTTGTAATTACTTTTGAATTATTAGGGGAGGAATTGCATTGCATTGAAACCAAATTCTGGAGTTCATTGACATTCGAAATCTATTTGTTGTACCTTGGTCTTCCGTAAACTTACAAAACGTTTGAACCCTTCCATTGTGCTCAATCTGATAAGCCACACAAATTGTTTTAATATTAAGTCAAGCCAGACCTTAGCCAAAATTGCAGTTGCACAAAATTTAGGGTCATTGAACCGACTAGACGGTAATAACCAAAACATATTTTTCTGTCAGCTGTCGCTAACCAAATATTTGTTTAATTCGAATTATTAACAGTTTAAAATCTGCACAAGATTGTTTTGAGTTAAAAATGTTTTGAGCATCTTTGTTAGGCTTCGCGGTGGGTCATGGGGTCGTCTAATAATCACTTTCTTGGGGTGGCACTTTGTAATTTGGCTGGGAAACTGTCACATGCTGTACTACTTTCGTTTTCTGCGTGGAAAATTGCCTGTACCTTTATTCCATTTATTGTGTATTGTTATTTGCTGGTAAGCTCCTGGGAGGCTTTAAATATAGAATAGAATTTGAAATCGACAATAAGTTCCATCATGCCGACAACAGAGGAGAAACCGTCTTTTGTTGGCGTATTTTTTTTTTTGTGTCAGTCAGTATATCAATGCGAATGCGTACGAATGTCTCCAAATTCCTTTTGAGTAACCGAATTCGCTTCAGCAAATTCTCCAGAACAGTGAAATTATTGAAAATTAAATGATGCCCATGTTGTTATTAATTAAAACGATTCATTCTTGTGCATGAGAGAATTTCGTTCATTCCTTATGAATTATGTGTCGCTGTGTCGTATAAATTTCTTTGGCTTTTCCTGGCGCTGTTGTTGCTTTTCGCTGTGCCTCACCCTGCTCGTTTATGTCATCATAGCATCTTCTTGGCCTTTCTTTGATGATGATGGTATATATATACGGCTCGTTTGAATCTGACGGTCTGTTTCTTTAATTTGTGCCATTTTCTTTCCATCAGCTTCAAACTTGATTAATTATTCAATTTTGTTTACTATGTGGCAGCAATTCAATATAATTACAACATTTGTATCAATTAATTGAATTAAAACTCTGTAATGGGCTTTCTTTGAGTTTTCTGAATGTCATTTCAATTGAATTTTGTTATTCTTGTGTTTTCAAGATCATTTATAATGATTGCCGTATTTATCAGGCATTTTTTTACTATAATAAAATTTGATGTATTGAATGAATTTTATTTTATACCTAATTATTTTGTATAAATTCTCATATTAACCTTTAATTTGTATTTATCGAAACATTGTTTACGTGTTGACGGGTAACATATATCGCAACAAACATATAAAACTGCATCCAACGCGGGCTCGCAAATGCGTAGTTACAAGAAGATTTCTGCAACAAGCAAAACAACCATTTAATTTGCATAATATTGTCAACTTAAGTTGGCATTTTGCAACATTTTAAGTGAAACGACACTAGTTTCCTTGGGTTGATAAAATTTAATGTCGCGCACTGAAGTTAATTGAACATCAATTTGCGCGTTTAAGTCATAAAGTGCAAGCTTTTTAGTACATTTGCATTGTATTTTATTGAAATGATTACGGCGATAAGATAAGTTTAGTGAGTGGTCTTGTCATCTAAGAAAAACTTATAGCAATGAATCTGTATTGACGACGTTTTTGATGGTTATCGATAAGTGATTATTGAACTGTGAATTTCATTTAAACCATCAAACTTTTATAATGATGGATTTTCCTATATTTTTGCGATGTTTCATAAACTACTCCATAAAACGTATATTTATTGTCCGATTACTCTGAAATATTATAAACAGATTATGCGCACCATTAAAAACGGCTCATCCGCTTTTATTGAGCATTTGGCCAGTTTGTGATCGAATTCTGTACCATCATAGCCATTAACATTCCATCGAAGACGCTGTTAGACGCTCAATGTTAATCGTTTAAGAGGAAAACAAAAATTATGATTCGCACTAAAAGTATATGACCATAAAATCAGAAACGTACGCATAATACAACTGAGAAATCTCTTTTCTGCAACCTATCATTCCATGCATGTAATACGTCTCCAGTGACATAGTTTAATGATATAATCAGCGACAACAGCCGCCCATGAGCGCATAACACAACATAATTGAACTACATAACTTACAAGTCAATGCTCCACATTCTGTCATCCATTAATCTCGCTCATGCTGCGCTTCACGTCGTCGTAGATCTCCGCGTGCGAGCTTGCAGCATATATGTTTTATGCTTGCGCGAAATTTAAATATCCGCACGTTTAATGTGACGTGTATGAGAAGAATTTGCATCTTCTACGGCGCTTCGGTTCGCAATTATTATTAGTCGCTAATTCCTGCTGCGGCACTGTTGTTGTGCAATGTGCATGTGCATCCAGCCGGTCCTCTCATTCATTCGCGAATATAAACTATGCAATTTCACTGATACGCGAACTGAGGCGACGCTCACCAAGCGATGACAAATGAAACGATTGTGGGATGTTATTTCGTTTATCTTCGTTGTATCTTAAATAACGTGCAGTTTTCCTAATTAATTCATATTGCATAAGATGTGACAGTGGCTGGGGAAATGTACATTTCTTAATCATCGAGACGGCGAGAGCTTTTGCACTCAGAATTGATGATGATTATACGAAGTGACATGTTGACAAAATTCTTTTTTTTTTACAGATTTGTGTCAAATAAATTAATGTTGTAAAAAAACTGTTTTCCGTTTCCTCAATAAATTTTCTTGTAAGAATTAAAAAATGTCATGATCTCGCTGAATGTTTAAATTGGTTTTGGTCAATGAATTTCAATTGTCGTGTGAAATGATTATATTCATTGAGCTATTTAGTTTTCATTTTCTGCATGATAAAATCCTGCAGCCAGCATCTTAATGTATTGCCACTTGCCACTTATAATAACAGTAAAACAAAAGTAATGAGCATGACTAAATGAAATGAAAAGCGAGTTCCTAAACATTGAGATGATGCGATGAGTTAACTAATGATTGGATCATGAAACGAATTTGGTAACCATCCCTCGTGTTTTTATTCCTTTTATATATTCCATAACCGTAAAACTCAGTATCCTTCCTAAGAAAATGAAGCTACGCGACGCTAAGCACAGGCGTAAGTGGAATAAGTTTGTTACGATTTTGATTGAAATTTATTTTCCACAAATTTGGTTTTCTCTTTTCGGCGACTTTTCTTACCATGCACAAGGATGGAAATTTTGTTTCAAAGTTTCATCTCGGTGGTTGCTCGTCTCCGTAAGTTGTTTGATATTGATAAAGAAAACATTACCCTGATGTTTCGGAAGTGTTTTTCAATTCTTTTTCCTTTTTCTTTTTTTTTTTTTGCAAATAAGAAAGAAGTTTTATTTATTATTGCAAGCCATTATAAAGCACCTGTCTTCCATAAAAAGCTGCCAAAAAGCTTTGGGCTCAAAGTTTTTTGGTTTTTGTTGTCTTATCTTTTATTTGTTGTTGGCCCATATTTTTATTGTCTACTGGTGTGGTGGGCGAAAGTTTTCCAACGTAATTTAAACAACTTTGTGCCGACACAATTTCTTACCTATATCTTATCGTTAAGACTAAAACACTCAAATCTGTTTTCATCAAGGAGGAAATACAAATTTCTCTGACGTTTCTATCATTGATCTGTGTAAGTCGTTATATGTCTAACATAGCGTCTTACGAGAACAATCATAAGTTTTCGGTTGTATTTACGAGCTGAAAAGACATAAATGTGTCTACATATCTTTTGTTCGTGTGCAGAATCAGCAGGTATCGTTGAAGTCGAAGCGAGCATATTCTTCGCCGCCGCCTTGGCAACCGGTGGCTTTCACCCGTCTCTCAAGAAGCACGCTAGGAGCTTAATGATTAATGGACAATATATTCACGTGTATAAAACGATGATTTATGCCATCCAGTTATGTGTTTTGTGTGCCGTGGTTTGTCGGGGGAGGGGGTGGTTGGTGCTGCTGCCATGCAGTAGTGCAACATGAAAACATGATAACGGTGCTCTTGAAAAATTGAAACAGAAAAACGGATGCTGCTTTGATTTATGCCAGTCGAATATCATATTTTCAGTCGAAGTGTGCGGCGTTTACAATTTCTCCATTCGCCGCCGAAGACGGCAATAAATTGGTGGGCGCATCAATCAGATGAACATTGGTAATAACAGTTGGGCGGTGTTCGTTTGTGCCCAGGCTTAACATTTATTTTAATAAAACGCTGTCTTGTGGGTGGAGAAAATAATGAAATTTTGCAAATAGAACTTCTTAGTATTAAATTCAACGACGTTTTTGAAATTACGTGTTAAAACACATTTAAAGTTGAGCTAACTCAATTATAGATTTGTATAAAAATTATTTATCCATTAAAGGAATAAGCCGAACAACTTCATAAACGAAATTAAAGTTATTCCACACATTCGTAAGTCCAATTTACTCCATTCACATAAATAACAAGTCGATTGGTTAATGCCAGATCGCATAATCCGCACTGCATAAATAATGGGCGTTAATGGATATATGCTAATTGTGAGAAACGATGTTTCCGTTTATGAATGTGCAATGAGCTGCCATAAATTGCCATACCCCACTGCCAGTGCAGTGTCGCACGTTGTGTGCAACGACGACAACTCTCTGTCACAATAACAGCATCAGTGCACTCGACGATAATAAGGACTAAGTAATTGCCAGCTATTGCAGCAGCAGAAGCCAACCGTCGACGTTAATTTGATCAACGTGTCAGTTGGTTTAACTGTGCTTAGAGCGCCTTAATCGTCCATCCAGAGCTCAGAATTGCAGCTGCAGCAGCGCCATAAGAAAACACTGCAAAGCATCGCCGCATCGGTATGAGGCATCCAGCCAATCTGGATATACTTAAGCACTCAATTACTTTGCCACGATTATTGGAATTATGCTCGTTTAAATATGCGAGCACGCACAAATAATTGCGGTTCGCATGCACGTAAAGTACAACCACTTAAATGTAACTAATTTCTAGTATTTTCCGTTCACTTAATTCCTCCCGCTGCGCTGACTTAAACCACATCTTTTCGACGACCGCCTTGGATTGAACTGATAACGTGTGTGATTCCTGTAAATGTTCTCATTTTTCTGCACGTTCGCGCTCGTGTTTTGATTAATTAAGGCCGATTTTTAATCCTTATTATTTCAATTTCCCGCAATTTATTTCATATTCTAACGCGGTGCAATTAGTTTGTATTTGTTGGTATACAGTTCACAAAACTTTTGCATAATTCATAAATATAAATAATAACACTGCCCATGGAAAATGTCTAACCTCAGTCTCCTCAACATGCAAAAAGGATTAAAACTTGTCTGAACATAAATAATTTCGATGGCGTGTGGATATAAATTCAAGGCGAATGCCATCAAATCGATTGGTGGAATGTTGTCGTACTGCGCCCATGTGGGTTGTGCTTGGGAAATTCTGTATCCATTAACCCAGTTTCATTAAAATGTTTTAAGTCTACTGAGAATTTCTTTGGTTCATTCATCTTTTTTTTTTGTTTGTGTTTAATTACACGAAACATTGTCGAGGCTCTTGTATTTTAAACCTGCTTCTTCATTACATCTTGCAAAATACAAATGTTCTTTCCAAAATGTCTTACAATAAGGTGTGCTTTTAAATTTGTAATCCTTGAGGAAAAAACATTTTTTTTCGCTTAAAATATTTTGTTAACAATAAAATGAATTTAATGTATTTTCTTTACCAATGAAGAAGAATAAAGAATTAGTTTAACGCATTTTTAAATCTCAGAAATTTGAAGCATCTCATTTAATTTCTTAACATCTATTATTCAACATAAAATGTAGTATCCAGCATAAGAAATCGTTTATCGTATTCTCAAGTGTCGTAAATTTGAAGAGTAAAATTAGTTGCTCATTAAATTAAATGACATACTCGTCAAATCTTTGTAATACCATATGGATCGATAAGTTAATATCAACATTTCTTGGAACTCTTACCTGTAGACGATTTATAAATCTTCTTCGTACACTTCAAAAGTTAATTTTCTGTTTTTTTATCGATAAATTTCAGTAAACTTGTGCGATGAGGACGCCCCAAACAACATTTTAGACGATAACCATGACTCAGATAACTCCAACGATGATGATTATGACCGCATAACGCCGAATTCCATGCCGCAGGACGAGGCGGAGCCGCGTTGCCGTCGCATGCGTGGCCTAACCTACAAATGGTATCGCAATGACCTTGAAGTAAATCCACGCCACTACAACGTATCGGGAAACGTCACGTACCTGTCAATACCATCGTCCAGCCAGGCCAGCGGCAACTATCGCTGCATGGCTAATGGCACTGCACTACGTGTAGGTGCCATCCTATCAACGGCGTGTCGCGTCCAACAAGCTTGTAAGTATTATGTGGTTATTTCCTCTCCATAAATTGCAAGACTTTCCGCGTCTCAAGACAGTAGTATTTATTTTCATTTAAAATAACTTCAATTTGAAAGTTGCGCTCCAGTTGATAGCCGAAATGGCAGCTAAATAAATATAATTAATCTTTTGTGTGTTTATGTTGCAGCTGTGGTTCGTGATACGACGCTACCATCGACTATTCAGGCGACAGTACATAGTCCGATTCTGCTGAATTGTCCATTCCGGAGTGTACCAGCGGCCAATGTCTCCTGGTACTTTGCTAATAAATCAGCTATCGCATTCGATAAACATGACAGGCGAGTAAAGGTCTTAACGTGTGTCGACATACTATCTCTTGGTGCAATGCGGTGCATTTATATAATATTTATGACGGCACGTGTTGCACGAGAGTGATAATTGCACATGATTTTCTTCTTATTTCGAAACATAATATGTTTTATCATTTTACTAACCGCTTTTTTTGTTTGAATTACAGATATATATTTTTGAATAATGGCAGTTTTGTGATCACAAGAGTCCAAATTGGTGATTACCAAAAATTTCGGTATGTTTTACATTTAATTGTTAATTCAAATTAATAATGTTGGAAGGGCTTTGGTTTAACCGAAAATGAGGTCGGGTACCAGAGTCAACTACAACTTGTATTCTAATTAACATAAAAACAAATAAAATATTTTTTATCTCTTACACAGATGTGTCGCCAAAAATGTCTTCTCTAATAATCCAGCTCGCGTCTACAGCTCAACTATCCTGGTAGAAGCATCCTCATTAGCACCACCACCACACGGAACTCTCTTTACACCTCTGCAGAACAGCACAATCAACATTTTGGCCAATCAAATGTTGCGTCTCGTTTGTGTCAGTTATTCATTACAGCCGGTCACCTGGAGTTTTACATCACGTTTCCGGCCAAATGAGACGATTCTCATCAAAAACGACTCCAAAGTAATTGTCGTCCCGAGTGTCTCCTTCGACCGGCACAGCGGTGTCTACAATTGCTCATCAGGTGGTGAATATCAAGTACGTCTCAACTAACTTATTGTTGTTACAATTTTTTTGTTTGTTAAATCACTTATAAATGTAAGAAGATAATATTGTTGTAAGTTTATAAAACTGTGTCAATGTTCCAAGTGGATGCGGTCAGAGTTGAGGTTTTCAATTTACTTCCGTTTCTCCTCTGCGACTTGATTTTTCAATTAATCAAACCACAATTCGCAAAACTTTCACACATATGTGTAGTATGTGTGTAAACCGGCACTTCATCAGCTCCACCTACTCACATATCATATTAACTTATGCCACCAATGAGTACAAGTCAAAACACTTTGTCTGCACTTCGAAGAGCTAGAAAAATCCTGATTACCCAAATGTGTATCTACTAATTGCTTATCTTTTTACGTTGTACTCGGATTTCTTTGTGTTATTTGGAAATTCGGTTCCTTTTCCTGCACCTTTGCCCTTCTTGCGTCAAACTCTTGACTATATACTTTAAGATATTTCGCCTCACATGTTTATGTATACCATATCCCCTGCACTGAAAAAATCGCAACATAAGAGAGAACAACAAGGACGTGACAATCGATACACATATTTACTGTAATTCTGTTTTCGTGTGAGCATTGGCATTTGGCAGCAGAGCTTTGTGGTCCTTCTTCTGTCCACCGCGGCCGCTCCGAAACTCAAGTCGATATGTTTGCTAAATAAAAGAAGGCGATTACTCACAAGCTTGCCCTCCTAAGCGATTCGTAGATGAAAAATTATCTTGTATGCGGATCGATTAAGTTAGACACATATTTGTTTGGTTTGTAATTGGGATTTATGAAGGGAAATGAAAATAGATTTTTGGTCTTGTGGGATTCGCGGCGAATCCTCCTCCCATATCCCTATCCACTCAGTGAGTGCATTGCACTCGCCGCTGGCTCATTGTGCGATGGAAAAATGTAATGAATGCAGTTGAGAGATGTTTGCAATAAATCGATTGGCGCGGCAACTGCTTTCTGATCTTTCCAGAAGAATGCCGATTTCGATTGGATCTCAGTGGGCTTAAATTAGAATGACTTTGCGAAGAAAGAAATTACCGTAATGAGCACATTTTTGTGGATAATTAGGGAAATTATTTTTAAGTTTATTGACACTAGAAATATTTTGCTTACTGCTTGCCATTTTAGTCCATAATACAGCTGTTTACGATTCTTTTGTGTCTTATGTTGTTTACGAGTTTTATCCGAATTAAGAAGATATTGACGTCATTAGGTCGTGAACCCATCAATTCTCAACAACGCGAGTTCCATTATTTTTAGCATTATGTTCCATAAGGATTTTTGGATTTATATCATAAGTAAGAAAAGCTTTATATGAAACACCTGCTTCGATAGCTGTCAAAATGCAAACTTTTTACTTCTCAAGACTGTTTTTTAAACACATAAATGTTTTTTTATATATTTAAATTTTTTTTTCGTTTATTTTTATTTTTTAACAAAACAATATTACAAATTAAAATTACAAAAAGAAGTCACATTTGGTAACGCCGGTGTTCTTCGATACTTTGCTAGGTTTTCAAGACGTTGTTTTTCATTTTCATAAATTTCTGTGACTCAAAGACAATTATTTTCTTCGAAAATCGCAAAAATGTTTTATTTATTTGAATCATTCTAGCTATATTTTTCGCTAATTGCCACTTCAGTCAAGAAATTGAAATACAAATGACTCACACGCCGCTACGCGTGTCGATTACCTCTTCAAAAGCACCCCACCGCTACTTAGAAATTATAAAGACGCGAATTCGAATAAACAAAAATAAATAGTCAAATAAAGCAGGAATGAGAAGGAAAAATAAATAGGAACGAATTTAAATCAATTTTATTATACGTCCACAATTCCTTTGGATTGCGTCGTCCGCGGACATACTCCGCGCGGCGACCAGTGGGAATGCTGGCCTCGCTGCCGTTTACATATCTCGTGCAGCGGGCATCACTTTCAAATGCAAACACACATTAAAAATATAAATTACGCAATCTCTTTGAATTGTATGTTGATCAGATGTATGGGCGGAAGAAAAGAACGCAAACCACACATGAATGAAGTAGGGACGTGCCAAGACATGCGAAGAATTCTTGCTGAAATAAACGACGATTACTTTATTATAAAGCACGTTTATTATATGGAGTATGGACATAATGCTGGAATCGACGTCTTTTCAGACGCTGTCGTGTCCGTCCCAAACGCATATTGTGATTAATAATAGTCCACATAGATAGGCGCATGAGGAGCGTTAAACTTTATGTTTACAATTGCCGGGGCACTTACTATTTTACAAGTTTAAATTTCTCCTAATAAATATTCATTCATCTGCAGTCAGAAGACCGGCGCGCGATGTGGCGGGCTACAGGCTACACATATGTGGTGTGGCGCACACGCGAAACGCGTTCGCGTTGTTTAACATCTCGAATGACATATTTATAGTTATCCATTCCGGTAAGACAGTATCGAAATGGCCATATAATAACGCGTAACATAAAGATTGAGTGCGTCTAATAACACACAGTCTTCGTGGACGGCTTGCAGGAACATACGACGTTGCTGAGAATATAGCACACTAAGATGGAATTGCATGTATGTTAAGATTGACGGAAGCGGCCGGAAAACTTTTAGCGTATTTATGCGATCACTTTCAAAAAAAAAAAGTAAGGAGAGAAAAAGAGAATTATTAAGGCGGTCGAGAAGATTTGCATAGAAGATAATTTGCGGTCGATTAGGTTTTGTTATTGTCGTATAGGTCTTACTGACAAAGTTATGGGTCTTTAAGAATATCGGTTGGGATTGGATACAACTGCCA
>JANSTS010002133.1:0-25777 GCA_026546915.1 Sylvicola fuscatus
TTACTTTTTGGTTAAATTCCTTTGCTGACGGATACATCTAGGTGTTGTACGTATATAAATATTGCGCCGGCTCTCCCTGCTGCGTATTTTCTTTTAAATAGCATGTTACATTACAGAACTTTAAAACTGAGCTGCAGTGCAACATTTATTAAAGTAATTGCTTTAAATGTAAGCAGACACACAATTTGTAAAGCATCTGAATCATCTCAAAAAGAAAGCGACAAATTGCTAGATTACTTAGCACGAGATGTCCCTTAAGGGAGGTATGTCACAGTGTTTTTGTTTCTTGCAATATATCACAGCCGCACCCACGCAGCACCCGGCAAATGAACCGCTGAGCTTAGCTAAATACACACAATATTTGATTGAAGATTCGGCAAAGTCGACAATAGCCGCCAGACACACTTCATTCAGATGTAACAGTAATTAGTGAAATGAATTTGACGAGATTGTTTACTTCCATTGCATGTTCTTACTTAGTACACACGCTGGTACTCCGAGTTAGAGTGCTTTCGGCTGTAGCATTTAAGTATCTTTAATGCGGAGTGGAATTACTGATTGATGGCTGTGCTGTTCATGGATGGTGGAACGAAAAGAATGGATTTCAGTTGGTTTTAATTTGCGTGGCCGATATTCCCATTTGAGGTGCATTCAATCTTTGTCATTAAATATTTTCGAATTAATTAATTAAAAATTATGAAAAATCTTATTAGTGTCGAAGTAAAGAAAGCATAGAAAGCCTGATGAAACTGTTGTTCCACAATTTCTCGACAAAATGAACCATCAACAGCAATCGCAATAGTACGGAATTTTAATCAATCGATTATGCATTGAGACGTAAACTGAAGGGCTATCTCAGCAGACATAAGCATTCTTAAGTGAACTTATAATGCGAGACACAAGTGAGCTATAAGAAGCTCTTACAGTGCATTATTCGATTAGTCGAAAAATTGAAGTACATCAACACGTAAGGAGTGCACATTCGTATTAATTAAATTATGATCAAGCAATTTGTTGGAAAATGAAAAATGTACGCAGCGTCTGCATCAAGGCACTGAAGTATAGTGACCAGAGCGACAGACAGAGATGAAATGCATACAGAACATGTACCGAACATCCAGCATAATTGCAGAATGAAAAAGCGCGTGCGTTCACTCGAGAAATATATAACTCAATTTCGCGCGCATACTACCACCACCCACCCCTAGCCGCCGTTCACACATAATGGTATTTCTGCGGCCAATTTTGTATACAAGCAGTGAGTGTGTATGCATATGAATGTATACTTTACTCATATGAGCGATATGAACATTGAATGGCGAAACGCTTTTTACCAGGAATTTTTCCGGAACCCATTTTTTATTCGCACTGCCCTAACCCCCCCCCCGCTCCTATTTCGCGATTCAACTATTATGTTCTATTAGTTGTTGCTTTGGTTATTTAATTCACTCATTTGTCCATCGCGCTACGTCGCGCACCGTGTCGCGCCAGTCTTGCGAACCGACATGGCAACACCACAAAAGTGAATCGAGGCCAGTTGGAATTAAAGCAGCTTAATGGATGAAAAAA
Organism: Sylvicola fuscatus; assembly: GCA_026546915.1. NCBI lineage: Eukaryota > Metazoa > Arthropoda > Insecta > Diptera > Anisopodidae > Sylvicola > Sylvicola fuscatus. The sequence goes on from JANSTS010002133.1 coordinate 1,570, forward strand.
GCATATAGGCGATGGCGGGAAGTGTGATGCATGTGTGCGGTGATTTGGTCTTTTACATTACAAACTGGTATGCTGGGTAATAATAACGAATGAAACATGCATGAACTTTGGTAATTGCTCTAATCATCATACACACACGCACGTGATGCAAAGATTTTTGAGAATTGAAACTTTGAAAGCGTACATTCATGTATGCCATATAAAGCAATCGCACGATTCCTTTTCAATGCACATTTGATAGTTGTTTTGTAGATGCAACAAAATGCAAAGCGCACCGACATGTTCCATACGCTGACGTACGAAGCTGCATTTTGATGGTACGGAATTGAATTATTATTAATTGCAGCAAAGATCGATATTTACTTATTCCAGAAATAAAGTTTCGACGAAAGGAAATTATATTAAATAGTGAAAAAAAATCGTTTCTACATAGAGGGAGAAATGAAACCTATTAAAAGCAAACAAATTGCAACGAATAAGCTCCACTATTGTTGGTTAATCGGCACGATTCATGGCGATAGATAAATGCATATGCAGTTTACAAAACCAAAACAACTATTGGTGGAATACATCTGACATAGTGAGCAGCCGCAGAGCTTTTTTGCCAATCGTCTTGCGATCGCGAGAACTCGACTTCTCCTTTTGCCATAAACGTTCTACAACCAACTAAACAACAAGGGTGCACGCAAGCACATCACATGACACACACCAACTACCGATATATGTTAACTTGTGTACAAAAAAACACATGTGTGTGGTATGTTTGTACATACTTGAACTGTGGTTTACAAGTTAGATTTGACTTTCGCCAATTGCCAAATACGAGCATGCTTGTACTGGGGTATTGAGACAATTTTTACCCATTTTTTCCCATATTACTGGATAAAGTTCAATTCACAAGAAAAAGCTCATAGCTCATGCGGAAGTCGATGTTTACCTTTTTTTTGCCAGTAAAAATATTTATATTAAACATCTGAAAACTAATAATGTTTATTAAAAAAAATCAATTGGACAGAACATCAAAGACCACCTATGGCTATAATGGTATGTTGACGTAATATATCGCATATACAAGAAAATTGTGCAGAATTTTTAAATCTAAACACATGCACACAAACAGTTCAGTTGTCCCATCATTTCATGGCAGCCTGGAACGGTTGGAATTCAATAATAAAAGAATATTAAAATTTGACAAAGAGGTGAGGGATATGTCAATGGGCGCAACGTTACAGGATTTACCTGAAAATCGAGCTGAAGAAGACAAATTGCACTCTATGAAAAAATAGGGAAATGCCAGTTTAAAGTTAAACCATAAAACCGAAAATAAAGCAAAACACATAAAGGGAAGGTTTGGTAAAAATTTAATATGGGCGTTTGTGGCCTCACGTTCTACATATTCATATGCATACAGTTTTTATCTCACAGTTTTATGGATTAATCCATCGTTTTTCATGCCACTCGCTTTTTGTAGATGCTGTGTCGAGTGTTATGTGTCCGGAAATCGGAAGGGTGTGAGCTTTTACGTAGCGCCCACTCCTGTTTTTGCCGTTGCGTTATTATGTTACTGAGTACCTCTTGTTTGATGTTTAGTATACAAACAACAACCCTTGAAACAATAAAACTGAATAAAGGCTGTGTCACAAATAGACACAACTCAACTAGAAAACTAGAGTGAAGATTCATTTCGTTTTACAAGGGGTGGAAAAGTCACACATACGATATATTGAACTGAATTACAAAGCAAACACACTCGAATGGGCAGTGTTGTGACTTAATTTTCAGTGACCTCCATTGTACTCAATCGGAAAACCACCTCTCGAAAAAAGTGCGGCTGGACACCACCCCAAACCGTATTCATCCCCAATTGTCTACATACATTAAATGCGGCATTTAAATAATTGGTCAAGCTGCGGTGCATAGTGAAACAAACAGTCTGTTGCTTCGGTATAAAACAAATTAATTCCCTCAGCTTTCTAATTGCACTTTAGTGGAGATAGCTGTAATCAGTGCAACTGTTGCAAAAAAAAATCATGAATGGTAAAATATTTTAACCTAACCAATGAAACGATTTTCTAGAACAAATTCACCGCAAAAATTAAGAAATTAGATATTGTGGTGTGAGAGAATGAAATAAAGACGATTTAATCGCCTTACACCTTTGAAAAGTGTGCACAGAAACAGATGTGTGGACTCAAAAGAAGTGCTTTATCTTACGTTATGGGACAATTTTCCGGATCTATACAAATTTTTAGCAGACAATAATGTTCGTCAACACCCTTAGGCAATTGCAGCCATTGATGGTGGAAACATACAATTTTTTGTAAAGTCCTATGCAGCTGCATAAAATACGATATTCCTCTCAATGTCCTAGTCTAACCCTTGTGCAATACAAAATTCAGACAAGAAAAGAAAATTCGCACGGTTCAGCAAAATAAATATTGTAGTCGGTATTATTACTATTTATATAGACAAAAGGCAGTTCTAAAGTGGGGTAGTCTTACGCTGGTCATTTGAACACTTTTGCTATACTCAACTTTATACTTATGTATAAATATTTGAGAGACGAACAGAAATAAGGTTTATCCCAATAAAGGTGAGATGAGGAGGAGTGGCAAGAGAAGTCGAAGAGTCTATATTACACGCAGGTATGATGGTGTAATGAGATAGGGGACACATTACAACCCCATACGCCATACTGAACATTCCGAAAGTTGAGGGGAGCGAATGGGTAGGATTACAGTAGAACAGAAGGAAAAGGTCACAATACGCTGCCATGCAGAGACATAATGGAATTAAGGATTGGATGGAAGCTTATTTGAATCGACAGATACCAGCACATTCATCACAAATTGGATCATAAATTTACATTAAAAATTCAGTTTAAGTTCTTCAAGTGGCTTTTCAACCATTCTCACCGCTAGTTTTTTCTTGTTAACTTTATCATAATTCATGGCGACTCCCGTCCCTTATACATAGATGTTTTGTATTTCATTTTTGGTGCTTTATTCCTAATAATGTTCTAGTCTAATATTTATTAGCGCCCATCGTATCGTGTACGACTGATCATGTTGAGTGTTTTTTGAGTTGTTGTGTAAAGATTTAAGTATTGCCTTCAGGTACTAAAATAAAGAAACATTGTCCTCTCAATGTTGCAATTTTTAGGAGGTGTCGTATTATATATGGTATATATTATATGCTACAAGAGGGAATGGTTTAAAATTAAGGCGACTGGATGCTGCTAATGTCACCAAAGATCAAATATTACACGTACGAGAGCATTTCGACTTTTTGCCGATGGGGTAATTTTACAATGTAATGTGACACTTAACACTGATGTTCAAAATTTGCTGGCATTTCAAAGGAGCACTAGTTATTTGAGTGACAGCAAAAAAACAATGGCAAACATTTCAACTAAAAGCGACCAGTCTTAAAGTATGTAGTACTTGTATGTGTTTGGGCAAGTATTTTGAACACTTTAAACTAGTTTGTTGTTGAAATGTTGACATCTTTAACAAATTGCTATACGAATTGAATTTGAAATTGGGTCCAACCCTATGTTCGTGTAACAGAGCAAGACAAGGAGGAGAAGAAAAAAAAACATCACAAAGATTTAGGAGATTACGTGATGAAAATGATAGGATGAAATTAAAAACCGATTTCCTATTACAAAACGGCTCTTTTGTTGTATTTGTGGCCCATAAAAACTGCGTGCGAGATAAATGTTCGGCATCAAAAAAAGAGGATCAAAATCACGTTTAAGCCTTGAGAAGGGTACAATCTGTAAATATCTACTTTTAATTCTCTCGAACGACTCCACAGTTTAATAACATGCAGAATTATGTGTCTCGCTAAGCTTGTATGTAGCCGAGAATTGTGTTACGCAGACTATTTAATAAAATCAAATTAAAATCAGGCCGCTTTTATTATGCTATGAAAGAGATGCTAGCATAAAATACAAAAGACTATCTACAATTATTCGCCCATCAAAACTATACATTATAAACTTCATACAGGAAACAAAGGCGTCTCGTAAAACGATTTTTCCCCACCGGAAATAGTACTTAAAACCATAACAAAATTGCTACGGCAATGCAAAAGGGATCACATACTCACACAACCACCACAGCACATTGACACAACTTCCATTTATTTAAAACTATGCCTTTGATAGTATAAACTGTAAATTGAAAAGGAGCCACTCTACGAGATGGGAAAATTAAATTTCAATTTGAGTAACATCATTTAGGTGAGTCATTGTGACCACAGGATTTGTAATAGTGTGGACACCACAGGAGTTGGGCTGCACATTTTTCAGTTTGGTAGTATTTTAACGTCTATATTTTGTAAAAAAAAGGAATGTCGGAAGCGTACACTGGCTTATAATTTCACTGCATACAAAATGTACGGACATAAAGTCTTTAGATTGGTTGAGTTGTAATTTGTTTTATTTTACTTTTTATTATCATTTGCTTTTATGAAACTCCAACAACAACCTAATCCAATACGTTGTCCACAGGCGCGAAAACAACACACACACACACAAACACACACGCCGACATGGTCTGCACAAGTTTGACTGACTTGGGGGTGGAACTGAAGCACATCAACACAGAAAAGCTGTGCAAGAAAGCATATAAATAATAAAAAACATATGTGTATGGCAAATGTAAGTACAAGTGTCTTACACGAACACGAATCTGCAATAATTGTCGTGACAGACAAAGCACGTGAGTGGAAAACACTGGAAAATGATGAAAAGCATACTGAAATCGTGCAAAAAAGGCAACGAACAAGTACAAGAGAATGAGAATCTACGTGAAAGGTTGAATATGGGGGTAAATGTAAATAAAAACATACACAAGAGGTTAGAAGATGCTGTTTTCGGAGTAAGGAAAAACAATGTATAAATGAAAGAAACATATAAAACAGCCGGAATGACACGGCAATCTAAAAAGAGCTTTAATGACTTTTCCGCACAAAGAACAATAAGGAGGCGTATATAAAATAACCACACAAAAGCATGTTAAAAACAGTTGTGGTATGTGGATTCAGCGGGTTTTATTGAAAGATCTGCAGAATATTGTCCTTGATTTTGCACCCTCTCAATGTTATTAGTTGAGCAATTTTTAAGTTCTTGACCTACCATTGGTGTTTTTACCAACAGATTATTATAAACACTAACCATTGTTTTTCCCGTTCTGTAACAACACCCACGTTTAGCTTCAGCCCAAAAAGCACTTTGCAAACGTCGAAATTAAACGCCAAATTGAGAAAATATATACAAGAAACGGTTAACATTTTAAAGACGACCAACACGACAGCCATCACTCAAATCTTGAAAGGCCATTCACAATAAAACTCCAGAATGCCTCTCACCAGCGCTTTCATGAAAATCTTATATACGTGCGTATACAACACATAAAGCACGCACGCAGAACGCACGCACGCACGCACGCACCAACATCGTAAAAATGAAAATTCATTTTGAGGCAGCACTAGCGCAAGGACGTTTTGTGTTGTAACGCTCGACCGCAACCATGAGACATGCAAACGTCTGACGAGAATCGAACGAGGAAAAAAGACGCGCGTCGCGTCGCGTCGGCAACAGCGCGCACTTCAATGAGCAAAACGGACTTGCACATTGTTTGCTTGAGCTTTTCACGTATCCGCAAAATTTCACCATATACGAGTACACCGTTACTTGGTTTAGCATAGGGCTCTAGCCACAACTAAGAAAGGCACATTGCGGTCGATGAAATCGGAGTTTCATGCCTGATCCCCTGAGTTAAATTGGTCCTAAATAAACGCCGATGTTAGTCGGCTGGTGTGCTTAAGGACTCTACCAACCGTGAAGTATGGATGACTGTTCACCGCCAATTTAATGATTGCATGTTTTGGATTGGAAAAGTGAGGCAGGCAAATACTGATTTCATCTTTTACGTTGGCGCTGTGATGAATTTTAAGGAGAGTTTGTTTAACTGCGGCTGTTGCAAATTGCATTGATTTATTGCAACACAATTTATATTGATTACATTCAAACAATTTTCATGTTTAAAATCGAAGAAAATTAATTAGCAATTACACAAATGCATATCGCACTTGCGCCACAAAAAACTTATTCGACACTGAAACCAAAAATCAATATTGATTGGCATTAGCGAAGGACTAGGATCACGCTGCTAAGAACAGTTTCAAGTAAATCATTTGACAAAGGTACACACATGTGTGCATAGATTGCCTTCCTGAGGATTCATTTATTTTTTATTTGTGTCTGTTTGTTTGTTTGTTTGTGTTCAATCCAATATTTATTTACGGTGGAACCCTGAGGGAGGTATTGAATGAGATAAAGCCTTGAACATTCACTTATTTAGATTGAATGTCAAATTAAATGACAGCGATATATACGAATGCGACAATAACCCAATGTAGATAGACAAACGCGCCCTTTTCAGACCTTTGTTGTATCCGAATTGTTTGACTCTCTCACACCATTCGCACATATGCGATTGAGTCATTTTCGGCTAAACATGTTTCAGGAAAACAACGCCTTAATAACATACACACAGATGAAACGCATGAGAAAAGCTACAGCGCATTTTTTAGAAAGCTCGGCTCGTGGCGCACAACATATATTTTGACGGTCCGCATCGCGTCATTGTCGCCTGTCCTGTGCTGCTGCGACCACATATGAACACTATGTAAATATCATGCAGATTGTTGTTTTGCAACTAACTTCCGGTCAGACATGTGAAATGTGTTCCGGCAGCAGTTTAACGATCCCGAAACGGTGTTACAGTCACCGTTAATAAAAAGTGAGTGTTAGACAAAAACGGAGCCTGTAGTGCCATTTTCAGGAATATTTGGCAGGTTGAACCAGTGCCTAATTACTAACATTATTATCAATTTCATAAGTAGTACAAGAAAGGTCCTTTTGTTGAATAAGGACCCACTTTAAAAATATATAAAATCAGTTTTGATATCATGTATTTATATTTCATATATCGACGCCATTTTTATTTCATACATAAATATTAAAACTCCTTCTTTTTGCATAAAACAGAGAGGTATCAACTTTATAAACCATTCATAATTTTATTTTCATTTTCGTGAAATTTTGCGCTGGCTCTCCCTGCCGCGTGTATTTGTTCATGCTTTATTGCTATCGTTGAATGCTTTAAAGTGTGTCCACCACTTTAAAAATTCTACTGGATGAATTGAGCCATTGATTGCACAATTTAAGATTAATTGACAGTGGGAAAACATTTTGATCAATTCTTTGAAGAATCAAGTTTGACTATAAATTGAATCCATTTAGGATTTTTAAATAGGTAATTATCCATATCGTGCATTATTTAATAATAAAAAGAATACTAATATACTATTTCTAAATGTTTTAAATGTTTTCATGTTGACTTTTAAAACCACAGACTGTGTAACTTTAAAATGGTGGCAACTCACACTATCATTTTATTTTGTTCATGAATACATAATAAATTTTACAACGAAAAGAAAAACATTTACTTCTAATCCTTTGTCATGCCAGAATTTGCACTGAAAATTGATATCGCGAATACATTTAGTTAAAATTTATCAAGCTTACCAAAATTTATTGACATATGCCATTACTTTATGCTCTATAGCTATTCAAACACAGTCTAAATGAACATAATCACGCGATATTGTCCAACATGTATGCAGTGCTTTCTGTGTATCGAACCCATAATTATTATCATCGAAAATTATATGAGATTGCTAAATTGTGCAACGCGGCATTCTGAATCAACACATTTAGCAGCAAAAAGCTTTTGCTATTTGAATGAATCATGCAGAGGAATAGTGCATCGAATGCATCATAGTAATGGTGCATGAAAATTGAATTACATATTCCTTGTAGTAAGGGCCGTAGTAAATATGTGCAGAAATGAAATCATGCAAATGTTATCTTTATCTGTTTAGCCAAGATTTTGAAGAAAAATCTTTAAGTTTATATGAACGGTTTTTTCTACGACGACAAATACAATCTCTGTCATCAGATAATTAAAATATTACCCACATAAATAAGGTGAAAGATAAGCATCTCTCTCCTAAAAACTAATAATTAAAAAAGTTTGGTAACTGGCAAAGGTATTCTTTGGTATTTGATGCTGTAAACACAAAATTATGACAACAACATTACTACATGTAATTTGTGCAAAAACGAGCAATAGTAATGTGCTTAAAGTTCTGCTCTGCGAAACAGCGTCAGACGCTTATATGAAAACTCATTTGCATAATTCTTCATTAATTTAGATGTTTGTGCTATGAACTCATATTGAAGGTATCTTATACTTTTATTTAACTACATGATATGAGTTGTGAATTAAGCGAACGTCAGTATACCCAGATACGGCTGTAGACTCAACACTATTTGCAGAATCTGCATCTGCGCCTCTGGCTGTGTGGTAAGGGCATGCAGATTGCAGGTACTTTAGCAATTAAACGTCGAATGAGAAGTAGTTGGTGAATTCCCGGACCTTGTTTAAATTGTTCTAATAACATCCTTGGTAACTTTTAATATATTATGCGACAGGTTGACTCACAAAAAGTTATTTTAAAGTAAATGTTGAGCTTGTGGTTAAAACTATATTTTAATTACTTAAATTCATTAAAAATTGAAGTGGCCAAACAAGTAAATTTTTCAATCATAGATCCGAACTGTGGATGCTTTTAAACGAAAAAAAAAAACAATTCTCTATAATTAAACTTTAAAAGACTTGTAATTTAAATTTGCATAACTAAAACCACAATAATTTAATTAATATTTCCCTTGAAACAGGGTACAAAAAAAAAATCAGCCGAGTACCTAACAAAATTATTACGAAAAGCAGAAATGTCTGGCTTGAGGGCACACACAACTTTTGCCCAACACACATAAAAACTCTCCCAACAAGGAGTATGGCTGGCTGGGGGGTTTGGCGTAAACCAATTTGTTAATTCACTTAAACAGGTAAAATTTCAATGCTTTTAAGTACCAGTAGTGGATGCGTGTACACCCCAAAAACTGGGATAAATCACTTTACCACAGTTATTTAGCAACTTTCCATTCATACATCGCATACAGTGGCGACTCGTTAGTCGCCATGTATACGCACATATTATTCAATCTATCAATGTCATACAGGTAAATGAAAATGGTGTGTACTTACGGGATGCTGTTACAAAATCAGGTGTCCATAGTAAAATAAAATAGGCTGCTAATATGGCGGCTGTGGTGGCCGCTTGCAGCCCCATTATCCGCTTGAACTGAACTGTAACCTTACAGTACTATCAATTAAGCGTTTTGCCCGGCTTCAGCGGTACGCTTGAAGCTTAAGGCGGGTCAACTGTTTTAATTTTTTTTTCGTAAAAACAGTGTTTCTTTAAAACAGTGTGTCGTTGTTTACCAAAAGGAATTACTCATTCGGATATGTAGGATGGCTACTGGCACCTTTTGTTAATATGCCGTTGTTTGTTTGTTGTGTTTTTTTTCTATATTTTTTATGTTTGTGTGATTTTGGTCGTCACACAAAACTGCAATGGCAAGGCAGCTTTCACAGCGTGCAAGCTGAAAAAAACAAAGGTGAACACAAAAATTTAGCCAAGCTCATACGTCTAAGGAACTATTAAAGCTAAACGACGCATTTTTTTGAAATAGGATATTTTAACATTTTACAACTGTGGCGGTAATTTTTTCTTGGCATTACCTGTTGTCATGTGACATTGTCTGGAAAATTGCATGTACAAAAAAACATTTTATGTTTACGGACATTTGATAACACTTTTCTGACGATCATAAATTAAACACCACGTTTTATGTAGCAGCTGAAAAATTAAAAGTGAATAAAATTCCTGTAAAACAAAGTCATTTGTTAGTGTAAAGGAGGATACGGATGATGGACACAGGAATTATGAGCAAAGGATTTAAAATGTTTTACTCGAATCACTGTATTTCACTTGTTTAAATTTTGTTCTTGAAACAAATTTCACTTTATGGCTTTTTCTAAAAATATTCACTGCAAGACTGGCTTCTTTTTACACATAAAATCACTTCGCCCATTAGCTACCCACAACTAGCACACATTGGAGTGTTGAAATAACTATTTGCAACGAACGTTAATTCGCTTAATACAGCACAACAAAAATAGGAATTTATACATTTTAGTAATTGTTGTAAAGAAACTAAAAATATTGAATATAACGATTTTATAAACAAAAGCATATTGTTCCATGCAAAAATACATGTGACAGTACATTGTGTCAGCGGATTTTTTGAGGGTGACATGGACCTAAAATAAGCGCCCAAAACGTACTAGGGCTAAGAGTGGGTGGTTGTCATCTCAAACGAAAAATTGGAATCCAGAACCTGCATGTTGAACAGACTAGCGGAAGTAAACCTGAAATCTCCACACAACCAAACTAATTTGCATTTAAATGTTGTTCTGCGATTCGCTGAATGCCCACCCGCATTAAGAAAGCGCTCCACTGATTGTATATATGAAAAGTCGGGAAAACGGACGAGAATTTTTTTTTCGTTTACAGCCATCAAATTATTTGTACCCCCCCCCCACACACACACACACGTATATACGCTTTGCATTTGGCGACTTTTGCAGAGCAGGCAACCATTTCAGAGTTCCTCACATAGTTTGGAATTAAATTTCATTTAAACTACTCCTACAATAACAGTAAAAACTTTGCCTTTCTACTATACATAGAACAGTTAGAGACTATAAGCTACCGATTTGAGTCGCGCACGGACGTTAGTACCGAATAATATATAAAAGTACGGAGCGTAGGGAAATTTTACAGGACGAAACACCAAACTTTTCATTATTTGATGATTAACGTTAACTTTTAGACGTAAAATACGTGTCCCTTTTTTCAAAACAACACAGCAAATTCACACAGAAGTCGCGGTAATGTATCGTGGCAGCAACGGTTGGAGGTTGGCTTTCATTTTCGATGTATCCTGAATTGGTACGAAAGCGGTTAGAAGAGTAAATGCCATGAAACGCATTCTCAGTGCTTCGTAAATGTTTGCAACTTCTTCTATTTCGTTTTTATATCCGGTATTTATTCGGTTTATTTTCCACATCAACCCCATGTCTGGTTTGTAGAATACATCATCGTTACGCAAACTAAAGAATATCGACAAGAGGCTTTTCATCTGTTCGTCTTCATGCATCGTTCCCTTCCACAGTCCTTGGCAATACCGTCATTGCTTTTTGCGTTTATTTCATTATGCCCATATTATCTCAGCACTTGAATTTAGACTTGTTTCGCTTCGTCGTCTCTCAGATACAACGATAAGTAATTTCTTCTTGTGAAATTGTGTATATCTTCACTTTGTATCGCTATCGGTCCGTCTCCATTTTATAAGCCCAACAAACAGAATAGAATGTAATTTTAAACGTAAATCGATTAAATTCGAAATAAATAAGAGGGATTACATGGATAAACAGAAAATAATACCGAAGAGACAAACAAAAAGCTCTACATTTTTTCTTGAGCAAACTTTAAATAATCCACCCACATCCTGTGTGTTAAATTAACCATGTGATTGTAAGTTTTTTTCGGACAGATATTTACAGGTCAAAACAAAAAGCACCCTGATATTGCTTACTTCTAATGGCGACTCCCCTCTGCCTATTTCAATCGCATTACCTTAACACCCAACGAACCTACCCACCCCCTACGCCCCCTTCATAACATGTCCTAACAAATAAGAATGTCACTAAAAACAAATTGAAGAACAATGAACAGAGAAAAAACCGCACACAAACTAGAAATTATTTTCAAGATAAAAGTCATCACTAAATATTCGTGGTAAAATTGACGGGTTAGGTAGAAGCCACCTCGCCATTAAATGGGAGTGGGGAGGTATCGGCGTTGCTTTGGTATTCAGTTTTTACACCAACACAAAATGAGCAGAAAAAATAGTGTGGCCCAATGTGGCAGCTGAATAGACGTCGTCATACAGGCACGAGAAGAAAATTAACTCACCGAAAATGCTTGACCAAAAGAAGTATTGCGAGCACGTGAAATGGACAAGCGTAAGGAAAGTAAATTGAGGGTGGGGCGCGACAGAAATGGTGGAAAAGAAAGAAATCAGTCACGCTCGGTGTCCAACCAACGTCCTCAGACCCGAACTAACAACCCCTAAACGAAGTACTGAGCCTCCCGCATCTAGACAAAACAACAAACAGAGGAAAATATGCCGGAAGTTAGTGACCAAGGAAAGTTCGATATTTTCGCTTGCTTTCCATTTTCCACCGTATACATATATCGCCACTGCTATTTTTTCTCATCCTCACCGCACGCCTCATACATATTTGTGCTACCCCTGATCTCGACGTTTTGCGACTAATTTCCATATTACGTTACACAGTTGGCGTTTAGTGGGGCAATCAACGTTATATCAAACGCGTATATACACACATCACGGCTCCACACACATTCTCGTGCAATAAAAGCTACTTTTTTATATTGGCTCCCTCATTTTCATTTTTGTGCCTCCGTCGCGTCGTCGCCTCGCCACTGGTGCCCACCCCACAATGTCACTTCCTCATGTTTCACACACTACTGATTGTAGTTGTTTTTGTTTTTGTTTTTTTTTTTGGATACACACAAAGCCCACAAAAAAACAAGAGCGAAATAATGACAAAATCGGCCATGGAGGTTCGTCAGCCACGAGCAATTATATCGATAAATCGCATATTTTTAGGAAATAAATATAAAAAAGAAAAAACACCCAAAAAACGTTTCCTTTAGGTTTCCAGCCTTCATTTGTTTGTGTGTGAGACGTTTACACTTCATCTATGGCCATTTACTTGTATCATTAATGTAATTGCCATGAACTTCTGTATATTGTTTATTAAGACTTTAACTCAAAAACATCTATCTCTGAAATTGTGGAAACACATTTCTGGTGCATTATTGGACTGAGTTTATTTTTGAATTTAATGGCATTCGAAAGTGAGAAATAAGAGGTGGAAACCGCTGAAAAGCGAACGAGAAGAAAACACTTTATGAACAATTTTGGGTGAATTTAAATAAATTGTCGATCTGTTAAGAGCTTTTAGAATTTTCACTGTAGGTGCACTTTTTACAATCTTTTCTTCTCCATCCATATATTCTCATCCATTTATAACACAAATATCTTCGAAACAACGCAACGAAATATTTCATATATGCAGAGCATATATGAAGGAAGATGGGAATTAAAAAAAAAATATTGATAAAATATCGAATTTTCCAACTGTAAAAAATTGAAGGATTCTGCAATTTGTTGAGTTGAAAATTAAAAAAACAAAATTGGTTGAATTTGTTTCAGTTTTTTTACGAATGAGAGGATGTGTGTACGTACATATTCTGTATATAAGTGTAAAGCTAATATTTTATACAACTTCCTTCAGTTATTTCCGAATGAAAAAATGTATGAGCGTTTTTTATTCTTTAATTCATCGCCCTTAAAAAAACAAGTGGAGATGTTTTCATCGAAATTCTGCATGAAGCCTAACGTTACAATAACATAGAGAAGAAAACTCACTGAAAAACATTTTGCGCCCGTCCAGCAAAAACTTTTGCTTAAACAATATTTAACAGAATTTCATTTCCTGTCTCCGCAAGAAGAAGCAAGAGCTCTTTTTGTTTTTGAACTATTACGTTACAATTGAAAAAAATAACGGAGCAATAACATAATGTAAGATGGGTGACGATGTAAAAAGAGAAAAATTCCGAGAATGTGGAAACTATTTTAAATATTCACCTTCACAGACTCTAAAACAAACCCGACACACAAGCCGATAGGGAAATATGTTTGCAAAAACTAAAAGAAAAGTCTCGTGTAAACTTAACTTTTCATTTCGCGTTTTGTTACTTGGCTTGGGCAAAAGTTTGCCCGCAAAGGTGTGCTAACTGCTAAGTGCTTTCGAGTTGTGCGTGCGTGTATTTTAGATATTTAACATATTTGCGAAAAAGTTTTGAAAGGATTTCATCGACTGCATAAACAATCCAAATTAATTAGTTGCATTTAGCGATTCTCCATATTTGTTGTGGTACAAATTATCCAAATTGTGTTTTCATTGTGGAAGCGAGCAATTAAATTCACTTGAATGCATTATTTTCTTACTTTTCACTTCAATTCACATTTAATTCACATACAACAAAACAAAACCATCTTATGTGTATCCTTGGTTGAGCATAAAACGTAAGCTGAAGATGTTGTTAATCCCATAGAAATTCATTTTGTACAACCGTAATCCATTTTGAATTGTGAATTCCGTAAGTGTGAGAAAACATTTCATTTATTTGAATTTTTTATTTTTATTGTTCTCATTTTTGTTTTCATATCTTTTTTTAGTGGCATATATTTTTTCTTTTGCTACAACGTTTTTTATTTGTAATTATTTTTTAACGATACTTCTGATCATTTTTTTTACACTTTTGTAATTCCACAAATAAAGAGAAAAACACGCGCAAGAAACAGATTTAAGGGCTCGAAAAACTGACAGACGCAAAGTCGATTATTTAGCGGATTCGGGCTATCGCAATTTATTTCCCTACAAAAAAGCTACGACATTTCAATGAAGCAAAAATACACGTGCTTACAAAGCGCCGACACGGAGAACACTGAGCCGTGTCTCCATTTTTGACGTCCCGACGCGGTGGATGAAAAACATAGGCGCGCGTCTATTCCATCCAAAATGCTAGGGATCTGCCAAGCGGTGAGAACAAGTTGAAAGCTTGGCGCGGTTTTAGCAAAGGGGCGCATATTCTGTTTGAAGGACTTTTCGAACTTACCCCATATAAAAAAGGGGAATTAAATGATGTAAACGTTGGTCGGGTAAGGATGGATACATGTTAAATTGATACCGATCGTTAAATAAATATTATGTTTTTAGTGCAATAATTATTTTTTTTAAAATAATATTCAGTAAGATGAAAGAAAACCGAAATATGCAATTTCCCCACATTTTCAAATTCTCCAACATACAAAATCTGTTAAATGAGGGGAAAAAGCTTTTGGAGCTCTCAAAGAATCGGTCTCACAGAATAAACCATCCACGTTAGTACTGCGCGACACATCGAGCAACAAACACATATAAAAGCTCCGCATTTCGCACCTTCAACCAGTGCATTCTTCGTCCTTCCTATATACCAGCGGACTGTAGCGTGTGATGGTAGCCCGTTTTTGGAATTACAACGAAATTGATGGCACGCTCGACTTCACTTCCTATTTGTACGACGGCTCATCATCATTGCCAATTGTGGGAAAAGTCAACCCCCAGAAATGTACGAAGCTTTACGTTATCCTCTTTAATTTTATTTTTTATTTTTGGTGTGCCTATTTTGCAAATGCCTCGCTTTGCCTATCGTCTACAAACAAAAAACCAGTTGATTTTATGTGTGCCATTCTACTCGGCAAACGGTGTTGAATGTTTTTTTTGTGAGTGTTTTGTGTGTGTCTGTGATTCCTCATCACCGCGATTTTTTCTGCAATTTTGCGATTTTTAGAAACTATTGCAAACCATAGCTAAAATTGGTGTAAACTCAGCAGCAGAAAAAGCTTTCAATAATTTAAACGATTTTAAAGTGAGTAACAAATGCATCTAGTGAACACGTTAACAGTGGAGTGAATGAATAGGTGCATAAGGAGTTAAGTATATTTAATTGGGGCCGAAAAGATAAATTGCATTGCAATATTCGGTCCAGAAAGACGTTAAATAAACGTGCATCGTATTCGGCGGACACAACTCAAACATTTATTCGTGTGCAATCTAAAGTGCATTGCAGTTGTTTGATTTTCGTATCGTTTTTCGCAATATGTATTTTACATATAGACGTTTATTTATATTTGCATGCATGATGCATACACCACATGTATGAATTTCTATGCCAATTTGAGTACATGACTATGCTACATTTCCCGTTTTAACCCGTTGCATTGGACTTTACTTTTATTTTAACACAATTCAAGAAAATTGAAAGCACATGTGATTAGTGTTTGTTTCCTCCATTAGTTAAGCGTCTATGTGCATCCGTGCTGAACATTCTTTTGACGCACATACAGTGAATTTATATACGTTAAGTATAATGTGTTTTGAACATAAATAAATAACAGTATATGACATATGACTGAATGAATTGAGTAAGTGTTGTGCAAATAGCAACTACATTCATACATAGCGTTATACAACTTTTGGAGAAAAGCGGATATCCGGAGAAAATGTAGACTGCTGCTGTGACTGGTAAGCAGAGCTATGGAACATTCAACTGACTTCTGCCGGGACTGTGTGCAGAATATTTATTATGCCAGGTAAATTAATTCACTGAATTAAATTGTTTCAAAGTATAACTTAGCTAAGCTACAAATTCTTATTTTCCGCCAAAATTCTGTGTGTAAAGACTCTTTAGAAGATTCAACTAATCAGAAAATGGTAAATCAGTGAAAAATGTGTGTTATATGCCGAATAATGTGATGGCAATTGATTACTTTAGCTTGGCCCATTAATCACATCTATGTTCTATGGTTCGTCTGTCTATGTGAAAAAATGGTGGTGTTCGGCTTAGATGAATATAGGCGCAAAGGTAAACACATTCTTCATTTGCTGTCCGATTTCCTCAAGTCCATAAAGCACAATCAATAAGCGCTTTTCTCCCCGATTATACTCGTTGAAAGGTATACACGCTGGAGTAATATATCAATAAAAGTATCAATGACTTAATTGAATACACAGTTTAGGGAAGTGGCATGTCTATACATTACCAAATAGAAATTAAATCGTTTATAGGTTATTGCCATCGTATGTCGATAAATGACATAAGCTGTATGTTTAATGCTTCCAATCTATTGATATACGACCGAGGTGATATGGTTTATATTATGACATGAGACGCTTCTAGTTTTAAGTATAAAACACTGCTGGCTTAGAATTTTTAACGGAGAGAACAACTATTTCCGGAAATTTGAGACAGCGGCAACTTTAATAATTACAAGAGTTTAAATAAATTTCTAATAAAACAAAACAATTTATACATGAGCATAGACACACAAATGTAATGAAATGTTAAAAAGCGCATTTCAATTCATTCGAACGTTATATAAGTTTTTAAAATTAAAAATTCACATGTAGAACATATTTCAAACATACAAAAAAGGACAATTAACAGTTTTAATTTGAAATACAATGTACGTCGGTCGCGGCGTGCGCTCCCAAAAATATGTTAACGTGCTGAATTTTTGTTCGTCGTTTTCTTTAATTTCGTTTTCATATTTCCCATTTTCCATATCTTCATATTGTTGTGACCATGCCTCTACTGGGAAGCGCACTTGCATTGAATTTTCACTGTTCATACATGCTGCATTTATATTTTGCCCTAGTTTCGAAGTATACGTGAGTACGACTGCAACATCACACATGTGCGCATATATAATCTGAAAACATTTAAACAACAACATGTCAATCGCGTAGCATTTTTAAACACACATTTTTTGCAGATCGCATTTTGCATCGGGCGTCATGCACGCAATGTAAGCGTTGTACAACGCATCAATTCAACACGATGATGTATGTTGTTTAGTGTGTGAATACAATGATGAATAAAATTCGTTAAAATGCGTCGGAAAAACATCCCCGACCCTCATAGCTCTGTATATTTAGAATCGTATTATTCCATTGCAAAAACACGATACATGTGCATATAAAATGTGTGCGTGGGGGAGAATTGCGAGGGTGGATGTGTTATTCGTCAGAAAAAAATATGTCATCACTCACATTAAAATGTACATAAATTCACTTTAATCATCATAACAACAATAACAAGAAAAACAGCCTGTGGGAACCTTCAATATATATTTATATACACACATATAAGGTGGCTGACATTCAGGCGCGTCTCTCACGTCCACGGAAATGTGTGCACACACAATATACGCGCATCATATCTATGTGAAACCGCAAAATAAGTCGAAGTACAAAAAAGTAGCAGAAGAATACGAAGAAAACAACCCATAGCTACAACAACGATGAGTGGTGAAGCATAAAAGGAAGACGCGTGGGGTGAAAAATTGAAATTTAAGCGAGAAAAATCTTACGACATCGTGAGGCTGTGTGTATGTGCCGGTTATATTTATGAAGACTTTTTGCAGCTTCTTGGGGATGCTAGCTCTTGTGGGTCGGTTAATGTGTTCGCCCAACATCATCTTTTCCATATATGATATAGATCGCAAATACGAGTATGTACACGTATACATATATCGTACAACCTGAAAGACGTCATATGAAACGCCAGCCAACCAGGCATCCTGTATACATTTGCTGCGGTGCGGACTGGCTCCTTGTCTACTTTTGCTTGTCAGAAAATTATGTATTATTCATCAGACAGTGGAAAGGATATAAATGAAAACTGTATACAATGATCGCACACGCACATTGCGATATGTACCACACACATCACACCATTCTGATTGAATTGGGTTTGTTACCTACGTCTCAATCCACAATCGTTATTTCCACGGATCTGACGAGAAATCTATAACAGCACAATGCTGGGCTGTCAAAAATCGGTAGGCAGACTAGTTAAAGGAAGTGATTGACAGTCGACGACAAGTTTGGGCTTAATAAATATAAACCTGCAAGTCATTATGTGCTCTAAATTAATTGCAGACGAATTGTTACAATGTACTCGCACTAAAGAACCGACATATGTACAATGTACATAGAATGCAATGTTTTTAAGGAGGAATTTTAATTCACATTGATGTCAAGACGGTTCTGCTTTGTAAACTTATTGACATTTAATTATTTTCTCATTGGCCAACTCAAACTGCCAACTGCCAACTGCCAACTGCAATCTGCTGAAATCCCGCCAAACAGAAATTGAATTCGACGCGCATCACTCGAAATCAAAACTCGCACTAAGGCGCACTTTATTACACCACAATGGAGTTCAGCGAAAACGCCAGAGGGATTTTCATCCATGTAATTGTTTTCTGTTCGTTTCTACGTTCGCTTCATTTTTTTCTCATATTTATTTTTGATTGTTGCCTTACAAGTTTTCTGCTGGAAAACAGCACAAACTTTCAACAAACCACTCCAACAATCGACCCTCCCGGTAAAGAGATTAAAAAGTTCATATATGGGTGTGCACAAATGTCCATATTTCCGGTTAAACTTTAGACAAAGCGAATGCTCCTCTTTCATCATCGTGCGCGCATCCTTTTCAGTTAGGTGCATGGTGCATAATTTGAAGTTTTTTGTGCACATATTTAAGTATTAATCACGTCAGCGACGCGAATAAAGAAAAGTATATGCTGCAAGTTCCGGCGTGTTTTAAATATATTAAAAGACTGTGAATGCTAAATAAAATGCTTAAAATATGGCCAGCACATTAATAGCCCTTTAATTGTATAATTACTGTAAATTTTGAAATCCCTTATTTTGCGCCAAGTGTGGCGACGCCAGAGGAGAAGCGCCACATTCAGCCGTATAGCGAAAGTACGAATTCGTTGAGGGGTGGAACGGGCAACTGGAATATAATGGGGTTGAGAAATGGGTTGAGAACACATTTTCCGCTAAAAAGAAGATGCTAACATTAGTCTAGTCTGAAGAGATGAAGAGAGACGAAGTGTGCGAGATACGAAATACCACAATTAGAGGTGAAAATGTGGAAGTTTGTATGATTTCGGTTGAAGAATTCACGCGGTGTTCAGAAAATTGCTGCAAATTTTCGGAAACCAGATTCCACAATCCTTTAATTGCTAAATCAGAATTATACATATAAATATTTCAATTAAACGGAAAGGCTTTAAGATAGCAATCATATATAGCAGCATAACACGAATTCGGCTTCCTGCGACTGTGTGGCGTCTGCATATATGTACGAGTACATATAGGAGCATTGTGTGAATAAGGTTTAATGAGTATGTTAATAAATACAACATTGATCCGGATCCAAGGGCTAAATTCTATGACACATCTACCGTGCCAACGGATTTCGCATTTTTGTTGTTCCTAATAATAAAAGCATTACCTATTACTCTTAAAATATTGTTATGGCGGCTGCGGATGCGGCTCGCATTAAAGGGGACGCGCTCCAAACGTCGGTTATCCATGCAGAAAATTTTGCCAGCGACTAACACCCAGATAAGCCGAGAATGAATTAGATTTGATGGCTTCGGGTGGTTGGCAGCAAAATTACGTGCATACACATGGAGACTCGTATGTATATGACAATAGATTGGCTCAGGAGCTTTTGTCTACCACGTATATTTAATAATCGCATATAGAATAGAAGACGACATTGGCTTGTGTGTCACAGCGTGCAATTTGAAATACGGCAGCCGTTCAGCAGCAGTAATGGCTGTGATTTTGATCTTAGCTCGTGCGATACTTTCATTTCCAACTTAGTTATGTATTATGAAATAACAAAGTTTAAAGCCAGCGGTCATTGAAAAGTGTTTACTTTTTTCCATCGACCGAAACCCAATACTTCACTTGCAATAACAATGCCACCAATCGAATGTTATTTTTCCATTATGTTCATCCACATTCCGCACTATCCGCAATACGTACATGGCTGTAATATATGAACAGATGTTTGCCAACATATGTTATAGTATTACTTATTACACAATGCCATGCCGTATAGACAGTATATTGACACGATAGGTCACATGGGAGAGTACGGCACAAAAACAACATAAAAGTCAAATAAAAATCAAAAAATATGTTTCACAAGGGGTTTCAACAATATTTTGCCGACAATCACAACAAAACTGGGAAAGGTGTAATATTGTGGAAAATACCACCAAAGTAATAGAGTAGAAAATATTTGATCAAAAGTGTCCTAATTATGGAATAGTTAATTAATAATTAATTTGTAGACGACCCAAAAAATCCTTAATAAATATTAAATTGAAAAACATTTAAAACATACAATTTCCATCAGAAATTTTCACCCATACCAATTTTGTATTTTTTGTACATACAAAAAAAAATTCAACATGACATGCCAAATTTTCCGAATGAAAATAAGAGCCAGAAAACGACCAATATTGTTTTCCATCGATGGTAAAATTTGTAAGCTTACTTTCACGATGTAATTCAGAAGTACATTTGAACAAAGTGCTGAACAGCCGCCAGTGCAAAAAGATTTACCTTTTTAAACATGGCAAATGCCTTGAGATATTTGTGAGTGCGTGCGAGTGCGTTCTTGTATACTTTTCTTAAGCTAATATTGTGTCAGCTATGTGGAAGTTTGCGCGCCAAAGATGAAGGCGTACGAGAACATTAAAAAGCTGAAAATACGCGGTTTCATGGAAAGTTAAAAACAACATATTTATTTAAAGAAAATGTTCATCTTTACAAAATTATACTGCTTTTTCGGTAATGGTATATAGTTAATTGCAAACAATAGACATAAGTGATTTGAAATACACGCCACTTTTTTTAAGTGACAACAATACTGTTGTAAAGTCGCATGTTTTTATAATTTGTAATTAAATTAATTGAGGGGTGCTATTTTCATTGAAAATCAAAGTCAACTGAAGACAAGTACAACGTCGATAGCCAAAAACTTTGTGAACAAACAAAAACAATTAATTAAATCGAAAATGTACATTATTCATTCCCCTGATTGCGCAAATCACAATATAATTACAAAACTTTTCTCTACACCCTCCACCCACCGCCCAATTTGACCACCGCGATACGCTATGATACCACTATTGATAGCGATTTTGCCAAGCAAAAAATACTCGCCAAATAATCGTTTTATCTCATCAGCGAAACAAATTGTTCTGCCATATTATTTCCTGCTACTGAATTCTAAATCAATCCATGCATCATGATTAAGATTTTATATATAGATAACCTACTCCAATGTCTTGTTTGGCGTTGTCACTTGATGGATGGCATAAGAATCTATATACCCCAAATGATTCTAATTGTATACACATCTTTTGGCGACTCATGATCTAAAGTTTTATGTAATCTGATCATACGAATTTGTCGGAGGGTTGAAACTTAAAATTACGTTCTTTATGTAATTAATATTTATTATTAAACGAATTTTTTGTTGTTGTTGTTCACAAAACTGCAATTCACTTTAGATTTTTTCTATACCGCACTTTTCCCCAAAACATTTTTTTAAGCATCATCGCAATAAAGAAGGGTCTTCTATCAAATTCTTGATGTACATTCGCAAAAATATTACATTTAAACGACTACGTTAAAATAGTATACCATATACACACCTTCGACCTTATTATATTTGAATGCTTTGAAACATCGTGAAAGAAGCGTCGAATAAAGGAAAGGGTTTTAAAAGTTTGTGCCATAATAAAAATTAATTAGTCTAATTTTCGCAATTGATGAAGGTGGGACCAAAGTGTGTGATGGCTTCAACAAAAAACGCATCACAAATGCGATGTACTGATTAAGTAGAAACTAAAGGGTAGAGCAGACGGTCAAGGTAAAAGTAAATGCTCATCAAAATTTACCAAATAAAAAGCACAACAAAAAGAGGTAAGGCGTTCTTAACGTAAATACATCAAATCTGAAGGCGGTCAAAGTATCACAAAAAAAGAACAAACTTAACCTACTCGATATGTATATGTATGACCAGATATTTGAAAGCGGGGGTAAAGAGGATTGGGTGTCGGATGTTTGGTGCGGCATCGTCGTCCACCTCGCTGATTGAAGTACGGGAAAAGGTTAACTGTACATAGAAAGTTTCGATAAGAAATTACTCTTTAGGCGTATCAATTATCAAATTACTTTCCAAGCTTTAGACTCATTAAATAGTATATGGCAACAGGAGAAAGGGTTCAAGGGTTTTCCCTCGACTTGACTAGGATGCTCACCCATAAAACAATTTCGTAATTAATTTGATATGTCCGTCTAAGATTGCATGGTCAGTACAAAAAGTTTCTCAGAACACCTCACTGATCTTCGCCTTTTAACAGACTTCAACAAAGACGATTTGTTTTTGGCTTTCTATGTTATTGTTTTTTCTCTTCAATTTTTTCTATTATTTACTTATTTATGATTTTATCGAGAAAAAAATCACAAATGAGCTAAGACAGATAATTATAATACAAATTACAAAAAACTAGCATTTATAGGAAGCATCTTGCGGCAGAGATGTTGCCTTGACTTATCTTTTTTACATTTTTCGGTGAAACAAACGTCACAAATAGGGTTGAAAATAACAAGAAAAATCAGCCGCCCAAGGGAGATTTTATATAAACACATCCGACTCCCGATGAAGTTTTTATCTTTTCTGTCTCTCGCTTTTATACGCACACATAATTTTCACCCTTTTTCAACCCTGGCGGAATTTGTACAGTCACTACATACACAAAACATAATCGTGTACAGAAGCATATTTACACACAAAGCGTCAACTATGCGCTCACACCCTGGCCGCCCCGCCTGCATATCATTCGCGCGCCCGTCTTTTCACCCTTACTGGATGCGCCATCTTAATGCCATCTTTGTTACTTCTTTTGTAGCGTCAGTACATAAAACGGAGAACCAGAGGAGCGTAGCATAAACAAACATGCATAAATGAAGAACACAAGAACGACTGGGAACAAGAAAAAAGCACAAAGTGCCAACAAAAATTGTATGCACGCTAAAATAAAATAAAATGAAAAACGCAAAAAACTCGACCAAGCTCGCTTTTCTTAGTGTGATGCTTTTGTGCGTGTATAAATATTCGCAGTGGGAAGAGATGATTTTCTGATAGCGTTTTTCTAGCGACATACAACATAGCAGCGAGCTTACTTACGTAACTAAGCAAAAAAGCGATGTACATATGTACATATGCATTGTGGGCGCTATGTGATAATATAAGGAGCCCATTTAAAGGCACACACATTTTATATGTACCCACGAGGGAAGCGAAATGTGCAGAGTGCACGGGTTGCGCTGACTTAGAAATAGGTAAAAGATGGCTGTGCTCTGGACGGGTGCAGGCAAGATAACCAGAAGAAGCTGGCTATCATTTCTATTACAGTTATCTACCATCAATGTAATTCAATCTGCTTTGCTTTTTAGTACAAATAGGTCAAAAGTGATATACAAAAGACTCCCTATTCTTTGCAAGAAACAAATGCTCACGTCTCAGATTAGGTTTGTTAAGAAGCGCTACTTTCTACGGTTCTGTTGATTGTGTTTAAAGT